>CAUYPK010154566.1:0-35465 GCA_963574355.1 Loris lydekkerianus | reverse complement strand
TCCCCATAGTCTTGTGGTATAGTTGGGTTATAGCCTTCATGTGAAAGCTATAATTTAGCTTCATAGTAGGGCTGAGTACATTGGATACTTTTTCTTCCATTCCTGAGATACTTTGCTAAGAAGAATATGTTCCAGCTCTATTCATGTAAACATGAAAGAGGTAAAGTCTCCATCTGCATAGTATTCCATGATGTACATGTACCACAATTTGCTAGTCCATTCGTGGGTCGATGGGCACTTGGGCTTCTTCCATGACTTAGCAATTATAAATTGGGCTGCAGTAAACATTCTGGTACAGATCATTTCTTTCTTTCTTATGTTTTCACTTTCTCCTAGTTCCAGTCTAGCTTGTACAACCCAATCACTATACGTCTAAATAACCCTCCTGTCAGAATCCTAAACATAGATCAATCAAATTGAGTTACAGTGTAAGACTGTCTGGGTTTATGACCTGTCTCCACCACATAAGCTGTGTGACTTTGGGGAAGTTACTTACATTTCCTGTGCATCTATGTTTTCATCTGTAAAATGTGGATGATGATAGTACTAATGTTCAGAGAATGAAAGGAGAGAACACATGCAAAGTATTTACAAAACTGTCAGTAAAGATTAACCAGCAATACTAACACTCTCTAACCTAAAAATTCTAGTGAAATAGCCATGTAAGTTGTGTTAAAGTGTATAAAGTGCTCACATGTTCAATTTGTACTGTTTAATCAGTCTTCCTGTTGATTAACCCCTTTTAAAGAGATGTAACAGTTACATTTTAAATGACATCAAAGTGCTGATTTCCAGCACCCCCCACAATGGGTTGTTTCTGTCTCTTTTCTAATCCAACTTTGGTAGTTAACATTCTGGGACTCCATAGAGAACTTGCCCTAACTTTGATAGGATGAGGAACCACTGACATCTAATTACAACATTCATGAAGGTCGTAGGTACCATCACAAAGTGGGAGACATGTTGCTTTATTATTCTTCCTTATGTAACAATTGGGGTTTTAGAAATTAGATGAGATTCGAAATGTAGTGTAAGCTAAATCATTCCTCATGGATGCTACGTTATGTCTCTTCTATAACTATATGATGGCCATTTATGAATTTTGAAAACCTCAGGACTCTTCTAGCTTGGATCTCAAAAATACCTTTGATGATGGGTATTTTGATGAATCCCTTGATTTAAAAAATGTCCCTGGAAGAAGTTTTTTTAATGCCAGGATTATAAATATTTCTCTGATTATTGGACTCTAATTCTAACAAAATTGTTACCAAATTAATATTTTGGATACATTACATACAGAGTGAGAGAGTGTTCTTTGGGGATATTTGTAACAGTGTACTCTGAAGATATAAGGATCATGGGCAATTTAGGTCCAATGATTCTACTATCACACCCCTGAAGGTGTCTTTCAGTAGAAAATCAGTGAGAATTCAATTAAAAAATGTTTTAAATATTGATTACTTTCAAATCAACTTCAGGAAGCATCACAGAGAAGCAGGGCAATATAGTATTATTGGGTCCTGTTAGAATCTCAGGCAAGTTATTTAATTTTTCTGGGCTGTATCCTAATCAGTAAAATGAGTTTTGGTATGAATTAAATGAAATAATGTATTAAAGCACTTCATATGTAACAGTGAATGAGAAATGTTTATCAAATCTTAAGAATCAAACGGGCAGGCTTTTAGGAACTTATAGGGTTTTTAGGAGAAATTTTGTATATTAAACAGCATAAAATTAAGACTTATGTTGGCTTAATTCATGCTCTCTTATCCCTTTCTTGTCCTTAAATTATTTGTTATAGTTTTTGGTAAATAAATGGATCTTTCTTTCTTTATCTCTCCACCCTAAAATAAAATGATATCCTTATGTTTGCTCTCAGTCAGCATGGTCTTCCATTAACACTCTAGGAATAAATAGCTGACTGTGTTTCTGGGGAAACATGTAAATCAAAATCATTTTTAGCATTTATTCATTGGCTACTATGAAATAATTCTCGTAAGATCTGCTCACAACCCAAGGGTTTATGTTAGTAGCTCACTTACTCATCTTACCAGGATATAGGACATTCCAAAGTAAGCCTTATAGGATCCTTCTCTGAATGAGCTCACCTGATGAGACCCTACTATTCCAATTCTTACCCTTAAATGTTTACATGCCAAAGACATCCTTTCTGGTTTTATAGCATTTTAATAGAGCTGCTTTCTGAGAACATTTTCAGTCCTGACAAATTTTAGACTTGAATTAAGGATTGATGTGTGTCCTTTCTGGCCCCCCTCCCAGGTCCATGCAGAGTTCACCAACCTCAATGGAGTAGGGCACTGGCCCCATATGCCGGAGGTGGCAGGTTCAAACCCAGCTCTGGCCAAAAACTGCAAAAAAAAAAAAAAAAAAAAAAAGATTACAATAGAAGGCACTCTTTCTACTAAACACAAACCAACTTCAGGCTCATTCTCAGCAAGCACTTCAGGAAGCAAAAAGAAGCAAATAGGTAAGAATTTACCTGCCATGTGTGGACTAGACTGTAAGCTCCTTGACAATACAGGCTGCATCTGATTTATTTTTGTTTCTGCCTCTAAAATGTTGACTAGATATCAACTAACTGTATGTGTATAAGAATAAGTACCAATTTCTTTAATGTTTAAAAAAGGTTAACAAAAGCATTTTCATTTTGACTCCAAAAGAAGAAAAATTCAGTAAAGCTGTTACAATATTTTTTAAAAATCCAAATTTTAAAAGAGTCCTTGTTTGGATGAAGATTAGAAAATGCACACATTAGCCCAGAGGAATGGACATGCATAACTCTGTTTTAAACAATACTTCCTCAAACCATGCAATCAGATGGAACTCTTGACATCCTTATTTCTGTAGACAGTCTTGTTTTTCTTAAAACAATTCAAACCAGTAAGAATTTTCCAGAAGTTACAGTTTGACTCACCCAACCTTCCAAGGAAAACACAAACAACATGTTTCTCTCTCATAATTTTTCTCCCTTACGAATAGTTTCAACTTAATGGTATCCCTCTTAAAGTTCCCCAATTTCTCCACACAGCCTGTCAAATGAGTCTCTTTTGGGCACCCAGGCTCAGCTGCAGAATCCTACGTGGTTCTCAAACAGTCATATCCCAATACATTTTTAATTGCTAAAGCTAATAAGTATGTATTTTAATTATACTTTAATCATTTAGTATAATTTTTCTGCAGAATAGAAAGTCTTGGAAATCACCCTTTAAAAACTACCTGTGGACTCTGGGGCTTTGGCAGGCTGAGACAGAGCTTCTGAGAACATGCTACATAAATATTCCAAAAAAGGCAATTAATCTGAGAGAACCCACACAGAAATCGTTCATTTGGGACCTGGCTGATGGCTTTCATCTTGGATTTGAAGATTTTGCAGTTGCATGGAGTTATCTACAAGAGTATAACATGCCTTGGATATTAATATTATTCTTAAGGATTACTTCCATTTATAAAGAGACGACTCCACCAACTAGAAAGGAGGGTGCTCCTCCAGAAGCTGCCATGGGTACATTTCTCTGCCAATAAGAGCTTAATGACTCATTTTCCTCAACAGAATTTTCATAAGGCTGGAATTCAGGGGGGGATGTCTGGAGAATGTCTGAAAGGAAGTTCCTAAGCCACTGTCCTGCTCTTTTCTGGAGAGAGCATCTCATGACAGCCAGACCAGTTGACTAAAAGCAAATAGCAACAGACTTCAGTACCATTTCCTCATAACACTTCATGTATAATCCATGAAAGGTCGCTATGAAATTTGTTTTAGTCAGGCTGAGAACATCATAAACTTCCCATAAGAAAATTATTAGTAAAAAAAAAATTAAAGGCACATAAACTGTGTTTATGCAGAACTACAAAATCTATTCAAGATTCTGAATGCATTGAAATAGCCAGAATGCTCCAAGAAACTGTTGTGTGTGTGTTTTGGGGGGGGGGCCTTACGGGGGTGTTTAATTCAGTCAACCATTCTATTAATCTGTCAAGATGACCAATTGCTTTGGAATTGTGTAGATTTAGCCAAAATGATATCATACATAAGACTTACTTCTCTTGTCAGATGCTTTTTTTTATTTATTTTAAAGTTTTTTGTAATTACTAAATGTTCTCCTCTCTCTCAGAAGATATTCTGAGAGGAAAGCAAAAATATCACTCTTGCAAAGCCATTTCCATTCTTCCAAAGGTCTGCTGGTAAATTATTCTTACTGATCTTTCCATCTTTCTAGCCTGTGCATACACACCTAACCCATACTAAATTTCACCAGATGGCATTTTATTTCTTTAAAGTAAAGCAGCCGTGGGTTTAGACAGTTGAATTTTTAAACTTCTGTATTTACTGAAAGTGCATATGGTGCTATATGGACAAAGAAATTGTGCTGAAAGAAAAACATTTCTGTCTGCAATACCTCATAATCTCCCAGAGGAAGAAAAAAAAGTGCAGTTATATGGTGTATTTCTCACAAAATCTTGTGTGACTTCAATGTTCTTCCTCTATTAGAAATTAGATACACGTATAGTGTGCATACTTGAAAGTTTCATTATTTTAAATTCATCTTTTGGTTGCAAATAGGAAGGTTATACAAGAGCCAATAACTTGCCAGAGGAATCCATGAGTGATTTCTAGAAGAAAATGAAACATGACCCTAAACTTGAAAAAAAAAAAAAACCCTAAACTAAAAACCTCTGTATGTCAACGTAAGCAGATGTTGGTGTAGAATTTACAAGGATGGGAAAGCTATAAAACCTCCCTTGAGCCACTCACAGTTCATTTGAGGGCCAAGAACGCCCCCAAAATCTGTTTCTAATTTTACAGAAATCTTTTGAAATTTGGCACAGTATTCAAAAGTCCGTGGAAAGGAAAAACCTTGTCCTGGCTTCAGCTTCCAACTAAGAAGACAGACTTGCTTCTTTTCAACGGTTTTCACAGATCCAGTGACCCACGCTCTGAAATCAGAATTAGTTAACTTTCAAAAACATCTGGAAAAATGAAGGTTAGTATATGCAGCCTCAGGTGCTGCTAAATAATCAGAGTCGCCTACATTTAATGTGATTGGAGTTTTCTATTGTTTAGAAAGTGAGGATTTGTATATAAGCATTTACTTCCTGGAGTCGGTTGGGATTAGTAAATTGCTCTAAGTATACTAAAGAAACATTTGTCCCTGCAGAAATGGAAAAGTTCCAGGAATTATAGCCAGATCAGTGGAAAACAATCAAAAGCTTTGTGGGGAGGGAAAAATAGGATTTCAGTGTGAACAAAATCTTGCCATTTCAACTATTTAGTAGGAAATGTGTATATGCCTAACTTTTTTATTTTATGTAGACATGGTTAAAAATTGTATTTGGAGTTGCCACGTCTGCTGTGCTTGCTTTATTGGTGATGTGTATTGTCTTACGTCCTTCAAGAGGTAAGCACTTTCTCTGATTTACTCTAAATGCCTAGAATAGCTTAGAAAATGCACTAAATGCATGATCACAAATGGTTGAACATTTCATAAGTGCTAATGTTCCAAAGTAAGTCTGTTATTTCTAAGAAGACATGTAAGCTCACAGATACGTTGTTGTGCAAGACCAGAAATACTGAGGAATTTCAGGCATGGGTAGGAAGAGATTTACACTGTTAATTCAGCAACAGAAAAACCTAAAGACTACTCTGTGTCACCCCCACACCCCCCAAAATATATGCTAAATACAAGCTTTGACAGGCCTTGAGAGACAGTATTTTTAACTAACATTGCTTTTCATTATTAGGTTTGTTTCATGGAAAGTAAAATGAGTAAGAATGGAAAAGTTAAAACAGAACTTATGGAATTTTTATTACAGAATCATCTTTTCCAACATTATGGGAGGAAATTGAGAATAGAGATCTCAGGAATATCTGTATGGAAAAGTGAAATTGTTCTAGAAGTAGCAGCCCTGAACAATCACATTAGAAGACTAAATATTGTTGATCAAGCACTGTAAACTGGATTCTCTCACAAAAGGCTTAGGCCGATATTCATCTCATTTTGCTGAAAATTAGAGGATGCCCTGAATTGATGTTGGAGCTAGTCTGAATGTAAATTAAGACTCTGCTGTTGGATAATGCAATGACATTTGGGGAATGTTTTTTTAATAAGAGTGTTTATGAAGAGACGCTTAAGCTTGAAAAACAGAAAGTAAATATAACAACAACAGGCCTTGTTTCTCGGGTCTAGGCATTGGGGAAAAATTTATACCCCAAAATACTAAAAGTTTATGATAACTGATCTGGAAAATATCTTTGCTTAAAATTAAATGATAGTAAAGGAAGATTGAAGACACAACTTCAGCTAAAGGATGTATAAGTCCTGAAGTTCTGTTGCTTTAAAAGAATGAAACACCGAAAACATTTTCAAAAATTGAAAATGATCATAGGATTCTCATAAAATTATGAAATAAATAGGCTAACTAGTAAGATAAAGGCTTACATCTTTAGTGTTAATTTTCAGTCTTTATTTTTGCTCTCTGCTGGCACAAGATTGGGGGCTATTGAGATACAGGCAGTGTGTAGGTCTGTATCTTTTACAGACTTTAAAATTTTTTCAGACCAGTTTCTCGACTTAGTGATTTTGGAGCCATATTTCCCTTGTACCAGCAGTTATTAGGTGGTAGACTAGGTCCTATTAACCCTTTGAACACTCAACCACTAAAGATTAGCTCCTAATTTTTAAAGAAACCCAATGGTGCTTGAATTTGACACTCTGTTGAGAAGCTGCCTCTATGTCCACAGGGAAGGATTGGATTGTACTTTGGAATTTTGGTCTACAATTTTATTGTTATATTTCTATAAGAAATATATCATATTTATACATTTACAAATAGTATATAAGTATACGCACACAGACATTTGTGTAATTATGTATAATTCCAGTCCTTACCTTCTTTCCAAGTTTACATATGTATAGCATATACATAAATATATTATTATAAATGATGTACCACATACTAGTCAGACAACATAGTTTTCTGTTTTCAACCAACATGATAACTCTTAAAGTTCTTTTCTGATAAGGTGAAATTAAACTTGAGGAAAATTTTAGTACACATTCAAAAATAGAAAAATTGCAAATAAGATGAGAACTGGTTTCTTTGTTTTGGTTTTTTCCCCTCTTAAACCATTCTCTTTCTTTACTACATGTGCTGAAAAACTTTCTTAAAATGTCACCTAAATAGCTTGTAAATGGCACAAGTCATTCACCTATCTTCCTGGGCAGAACAAGGGGAAGAAGCCCTCCTTTTCTAGAGTCAGTGCCACAGGCGGCCCTGAGGTCAGGTGCTGTCGCCTCCTCCTTCTGACTTTCCTCCTTTCTGCTCACACCCAACTCCTCCATTATCTTCAGGCT
Organism: Loris lydekkerianus; assembly: GCA_963574355.1. Taxonomy (NCBI): domain Eukaryota; kingdom Metazoa; phylum Chordata; class Mammalia; order Primates; family Lorisidae; genus Loris; species Loris lydekkerianus. The sequence continues at coordinate 28,095 of CAUYPK010154566.1, read as the reverse complement.
GGCCTGTCAGGTCCAGTCTTCACTTGCATTTGCCAAGTGCCTATGAAAATAGGATCCAAGGTGGCAAAGAAGGAACAGGCAGGAGGAAAGGGGAAAAAAAAGAACAGAGAATTCAAAGCCAAGTGAACTCCTTAGCCTGCTCCTGCACCTCATCAGAAATCCCCTTACCTCACATTGATCTACTTAGTGCCCTGGGATCCTTAGCTCAGCCTTTTATGCATCAGTCTTCTTTAGAGCAAGGTAAAGACACACTTAAGAAGCATTCATTCATTATTAACATGTTAATGTATATGTCCAACTAGCTACCTGCCCAATGTTGTGCCATTGGTACAGCCATGTTTTGTGCATCCAAAGGTGCATGGTCATCACCACCGATACCAGAGAAGGGTTTCTGTCATTTTCCACTGAATCTAAGTAAAAGAAAAAAGTAGAAGGCTTTTCCAGGAGGGGAGAGGGTCCCAGGAGAACCAGGCACAGGATTAAGAGTTTTGGAGGAATTAAGCAGGATCTAAGGAAAAAATGTGAATGTGCAGAAATGAAATGAGAACGATGCATTTAGCTCACTTACATAATAGCCAATATAAGGAACAACTTTGTTTAAAACTTCAAATATACAGCATTTTTATTTTTGCCCAAAATGGAAAACACACATGGGTTTCTACCTCTTGGTCCCAGGCTGTTCTTCTTGGCTTCAGCCTACATCCCTTCAGTGATCTCTTTTCTCTCTTCTACCTCCATTTACTTTTCTCTCTCTTAAGGTTCTTCCCAAGCACCACTCCTCTTTCTGTGTATAAATGTTGAAGAAAAGGTTCAGAAAGATCATGGGCATAAAAGAACTTTGCAGCTGGGTAAATAAATCAAGTTTGCAGATTATATTTCTTTAATTTTCACTTGTATTTTTAAATCACAGAAGATGAAACTTGGTAAATTCTCTTTGAGTTTTGCCAAATCCCAAGCAATTTTAAAAATAGTCTAAGTCTTTAGAGAGGTGGAAAACTTGCAGCCTTGGGGCCACATATGGCCTTCTGGATCCTTGGGAATAGCCTTTGACTTAATCCAAATTTTACAGAATAAGTTCTTGGTGTGGCAGGGGGGGTTTATCTTAGATTTACCAAGAAAATTGTATTAATAAAGAATGTTCAGTCATAGAGATACTTTGAGAAATACATGTTCCAAAGCTCAGAAAGTGGAATAAGGATTAAAAAATTTTAAGAACCAGAGATAACCAAACTGAGCCTTAAAATATAGCAATAACTAATGCAGTAGACACTTAATGAAATAATCTTTTCATAGAAAACTTAATCAGATATTAATCAGTCTTTTAAAAATTTATTTTCTAATATACATAGAGAGAAGAACTTTTTTCTTATTTCTGGCATCCTTTCAAATTGACTAAAATTACCTAGTACAACCAAAATAACTTATATTTATTAACCTTTATTCTTAATAATAACAAAAAGAATAATATGGTTTAGTACCTAAATTAAATAATTTTTTCATTCAGGTTGTGTTTTTATATTTGGTGGAAAAACCAATGTGTTAGGACTCCTTAAATGAATAGTATAACAACTGTATGTCCAAAAATTAGGTAACTTAGATGGAATAGAAAAATTTCTAGAAAGATGCTAATTACCAAAATTACTCGTGTAAAAACTCCCCATTAAAAAAAATCATAGGCCCAGACGGCTTCACTGATAAATTCTACCAAACATTTATCAATCTTTCGCAAACTTTTCAAAAAATAGAACACATTCTATAAGGCTAGCATTGTCCTGATGCTAAAAACAGACAAAGATATCACAAGAAGAGAAAATTACAAACCCAGTGTCTCTCATGAGTATAGATGCAAAAATTCTCAACAAAATACTAGCAAGCCAAATCCAGAAGTGGGATTTATCCCAAAAATACAAGGTTGGTTTAAACATTTGAAAATGAATTAATGTAATAAACCTTATTAATAGAAAAAATGACAGAAACCCCATAATCATTAAAAAAGCTTACAGAAATTTGACAAAATCCAGCACCGTTCCATGATAAAAACACTCAACAGACTAGAAGTAGGAGAAACTTTTCAACCTGATGGAAGGCATCTAACACACACACACACACACAAAGTCAGAGCTAATATCACGAGAAAGATTCAATACTGTCCCTCTAAGATAAATAACAGGACAAGAAGTCTTCTCTCCTCACTTCTTTTCAACATTGTATTGGTCTAACCAGGGTGATGAGACAAGAAAAAAAAGACAAGTATCCATTCTGGAAAGGAAGAAGTAAAATTATCTCTATCTGCAGATAACATAATCTTGTTTACAGAAAATCCTTAAAAATCTACTAAAAAACTATTGTAGATAATAATCACCTTCAGGGACGTGCAGGGCACGAGACCAATATAAAAAATCAATGGTATTTCTATACCAGTGATTCTCAACCTTCCTAATGCCACAATGTATTTTCATTATTAAAAAGGGGTCATGACCCACAGGTTGAGAACCACTGTTCTATACATTTTCAGTGAACATATGCATAATTTTTGCAATATCTGACATCATACAGATAAGCAAAACAGGCCTTAAATAATCTGCACATGGCTCAGAGGCCATAGGTTGGACATCCCTAACTAGAGGTTTATTTAAAACCCAGCTTTGCTATGTCTGAAAATTACTTACTTCTCTAGTTTTCATCTCCTAATCTATAAAATGGTGTTCATAATAGTACTTGTTTCACAGGGTGGCTGTGAGTATTTAACACAGAGTGTTTAGTACTTGTGAGAATTTAAGTAAAATATAACACTTTCTAGTACAAAGCTACCTCAGATTGATTTTTTCCAAAGTTGTCATTAGCTTGTAAGTAGTATATTTCCAACCCCATTATTTCCTATTCCTGCCCCCTGTGATGCTCACTCTTGAAACAAATGTGACCAAAGGTGCGATGGTTGGAAATGATACCTTCTCACGGATAGAATCTCTACAGAACCAGCAGAAGAATGATGTGGTGTGCCTGAAGCCCATGCTGCTTTCACTGGAGTGGCCTCATCACCATCAATTTCAAATCAAATGCAAAAGTGAGAGCAAAAGGACCTGACAGCCATTTGTGTGCCCACTTAGCAAAACATATTTTTCTCATTTGGTTTATGATAACTGTTAGCACTAACATCAGATGTCTCTGCTCTGATGCTTAATTCTAAATTTTCAGGAATAGACAATTGAATGGCAGAAACAGAAATAGAATCCTAATAAAGATGAAGGGCAAAGTTTTAAGAAAGAATTAGAATAGTGAATTGTTATTTGCTTGTGAATCATTTCTGTGAATTGTAATTTCTTGGATTTCTAATTGAAATGATTTTCAGCTTTGCCATAATAAGCTGAAAATGCAAAGAATTGAAGCATAGCTAATTAGAGCATTTAAGCAGTATGTGAGTAACTATGCCAAAGATGGGCCAAATCAAATTTAAGGGCACTCTTAGGAATTAAGTGTTAATCAAGTAAGTGTCAGTTATGTGTAGAGGAGTGATATGCTTTGAGAATTAATTTTTACTTCTGTTCAACTATTAGAGTTTAAAAGTTATAAATGCCAAAGCTAATCTTCCAAAATCATCAAATAATCATATCTCAATATTAAAACATTATTTGCAAAGAGACATGAAAATCCATCTATTCATCCAATAATTATTAATGGAATATTTGGCAGGTGATGGGAACTTATTTAGTGTGTTGCTGTGGAGAATTATTTTATAATAATCTACACATACACACACATTCACTAGAAAACAATGATTCTAGGGCTTTCTCTGAAATCTCACTATAATCTGGAGCCAAATCAGGCCCCTTGCCTTTTCTCCACTTTTCCAGAGTCAGCGGAAAGAATCCATTTGGAGGCAATGAGCAAGATCCCTGAATAGGGGTGTAAACATCAAAGGACACCATTGACATTCCTTGAAAACCATGGTTAACAGTTGTGTGGAATTTGTTTTCCATGAAGTGTAGAGGCTAAGTGTATCATCCACTTAGCAGGAGATGATAGTCATGGAGATAATCCACTGACAGACACTGGAATACATTGAATGGAAAGGATTCCGTGAAATAATTAAATTGGGATTTTTGCAAAAGAATCTTCAGGGGCTTGGGAAAAACTAAAACTACCAAGACACCATCCCCAAAACAGTAGCTTTGAGATAAGTTACTAGGAATCTGTTTTTTAAATAAATATTCCAAGTGGATCTAAGGACTAAATTTTGATATCAATAAATATTTAAATGATGGCATGTCAATGTAAAAAGAGTATATACGTGAAATTTACAATGTGGATTAGTGGGTAGAAAGTCGGGGGAAAATAATCAGAAACAGGTTAACACAAAATCTGTCGAGTTCAATTAATTATTCATCTAACAAATACTTGCTGCACTCCCACCTGTGTCAGGCGTTATCCTAGCTGCTGAGCACATATAAGTTGAAAAAAATTCATGGATAGAGACCTATGCCTTATAAAGTCATTGTCTATATAAATGGAGATTTAAAAATTTCATGTTCAATAAATTTAGATAAATGTTGAGAAAGCAAAAAGCCAGCAGTATCTTTAAAGTGCCAATTGGAAGGGCATTTCTGTTGGTGATAGATGTGGTGGTCAAAATTGATAGTGTAGTGAAACATTACTATATTTATGACTTCTCTATATGTACAAAGGATCAGAGCTTGGATCAAAAATTCTAAATAAACTTTTTATCTTATTTCTATTGAAATAAGATGTTGACCTAATGCAACATCTCGGAGTAAATATATTACTTTGTTTATAAACATGTAGTCACTTTCAACAGGAGTAGAAGAATGCCTAATTTAAATTTCTCCCTTTATATTTGGGACAAATTCAATTGGACCCAACCTGACACCAACATAATTGCACTGTCTAAGCCCTGGCTACATCACACATGAGATAGCTTACAAAGATATTGTGAGGTTAGGAGTAACCATCCTATCCCATCTGTGCCAAGAACTCTATTTCCATATAAATGTAGCTGGCTCATCAAGATATGCTTTTCATACATTTACTCACCACTTCTTGGGTGATTGCAAGGATTATTCTTATTATGGCAATTAATAGTGCATTAATACATATTTAAAATTGCTTTATAGATATTTTGAGTCATAATAGGACATATGCTAAGTTCTCTATATAGGATTTCTGGCATTTATAGCTACTATGCATTGATATAAAATAAATGAAGTAATATGAAATATACTATTAAGTATAGCCTTTCTGGATAATCTAAATTAGGAGGTTAAAAGAATAAATAACTAATCCTTAGAATCTTTTTGAGAGATCTGGTAAGTACCAATATGCCTTTTAATGAGGCCCTTTCAGCAACTTTCACTTTCCTTTATATTTCCCCACCAGTTTTCCCTCCTGGGCAATCAACCTACCTTCCTAAAGCCTTGTTATCCTACCTACAGTAAAAAAAAAAAAAAAAAATACTGCTAATAATGGTAATTATTATGATAATTAAGATAGAACTTAAGCAAACACTTAGCAAAAGAGCAGATTAAGGCCAAGCTTAGAATTTATTTGCATTCTTAACCTTCTTTTTTTAACAAGAATATATTTCCTTCTGCCCTAAAGTTCACAACCCTGAAGGAAATACAACGAGACCCCTCACACTGAAAGATATTTTAAATGGGACATTTTCTTATAAAACATTTTTTCCAAACTGGATTTCAGGTAAATGGATTATTTCTTTATCTCTTGGGGATTTTAAAAATGTATTTTGTTTTGTTTTCGTTTTAGTGCCAATGCATCCTGTTGTAACTGAAGGCAAGTCAGTTGATCAATAGTGATAAGACCACCATGAGATTAAACAGAATAGGAGATTAAACAGGAAATACATTGTTGAATAATTTGAGTGCCTGGTGCAGCTTTTGAGAATAGAAAGCATGCAAATATTCAGGGCAGGTTATGAGAATTTTACTAAAACAAACAAAAAAAATTCTACTGTTAATCTGGAGAATCTGGAAAATAGACAAAATTCCATTCTGACAGCCCCAAATCCTTTAAGGATCATTAAATTGTTATTTGCATATTCTTTTCAAAATAGAATGTTCTCCAATGTCTAATCAAATAAAATAACAGTGAGATCAACAAAATAGTTTATGACATTTTAGTTGCTATTTAAGTGCCACTAAACAAAGTTGAATATTATTTTTTCCTTAGAAAATGACATATAAAGTGTGTTTTAAAATAAATCAAACACAACCAAAATGTAACTTATCTTATCATTGCAAAAGAAGCGTACCATTTAAATTTAGCTTATCCTCTTCATAACTCAGAAAAACAAAATTTTATTCCTAAGCACCCTGAATCAGTTAGAATTGGGCTGCTGCTAGCACATACGGCTCCTTTGTGTGAAGCAGAAAAAAGCACACTTTCCTCGTTTCCACTCCCAATTTATTACCTTAAATCTGACAAAGCAATATACACTGGATGAGTAGTAGAAACAAAGTGGGTCTGTGAAATAAGAGAGGGTTTTGCTGTTGTTGTTGTTCGAAATGTATTTTCTGCTAAAAGATCATTTTCAAGTTTTGTTTTCTTTCTTGCTTAAAGGACAAGAATACCTTCATCAATCAGCAGATAATAATGTAGTACTGTATAACATTGAAACAGGAGAATCATACACCATTTTGAGTAATAGCACCATGGTATGCATCCGACGTCATTTCCTCCTTAGAGAGCTTTGCCAGCTCTTCTTCACCCAAGGACAGGTTTCAAAGTCTTAACACTTGATCTGGACCTAAACTGTCTTCCCAGCCCTGTCTCCCACTAAAGTCCTCCAGTTCTCTCTTCTACTCACACTAGCCTATAGTCCTTGCCTTCTTTTGAAGCACCTGGGAGCTTTCGTCCTCTATGGAACTACTACAGCATAAGATGGTTAAAAACTCAGTTCTTAGTATCAGGCAAATTGAGGTTCACATCCTGGCTTCGTCACTTACTAATCACTTACTAGTCTTGCCACATTGGGTAAGGGTCTACACTACATCAATCTCTCTATGCCTCCGTTTCTTCTGCTGTAAAGTGGGAATAATAATACTTCTTTAGGTTTATATAAGAATTAAATAACAATTTAAAGTGCTTGGGACAATGCCTAACGTAGAATAAATATAAATGGTAGCTAGGATAGATGAGCACATACTGCTCTGTTCTCCTAAGCTCTCAATCCTCCTACTTTCTTCACTCCAATAAGCCTACTAATCTTTTAAAACCAAACTCAAATAATACACTCCTGCTCTGTGCAACCAATTATCCCGTTGGGATTCACTCATTTCCTCCTTAATGATTTTGCAATGCTATATTGAATCTCTTTCATAGAACTTTCTAATTTGTAATATGTTACTCCTTTGCAAGTTTGACACCATAAGTTCTTAAAATCACGTTATGTCTAATCTATTACATCCTCCCTCCATAGTGTCTAATAAATTTCTTTGTAGGTAGGGCATAAATACTTTTTAATAGTATTGAAAGAATATGTATATAAGAGTGTATCAACAATATAGCATTCTTTTAGAAGTACAAATTTACAGAACTAGAAATTTACATGGCTCTTGTTATTATGTTTTCCGTATTCTAACCAACTTCTTCATAATTTCAGAAAAGTATAAATGCTTCAAATTATGGCTTATCACCTGACCGGCAATTTGCATATCTAGAAAGTGATTATTCAAAGGTACCAGTTATTTAATTTGAGTACATCTGAATATATCTTCTACTAATCCACAAGTTGGTTTTGAGTCTGTCTTTAAATGTTTGGCCTTGGTCACCAACAGTCTTCGGAAAGACAAGTTTTTGTCGAGTTTGAAAGCACTTTGAGAATTAGAATCCAAAATAATACTTGCCTCATTCACTAACCACAACACAAACATGCTTAATGAGAAGAAGAAGAATAGCTTTGTTCAAGAGGAATTATAAGCTAAATATCTCCTATTCATTTTAAAATTTTCTATTATTTAAAAACTATACTGAAAGGCAATCATTGTGTAACAAAACCATATGTTAAATACCTTATTCTCTCACCCAGTTTTAAAGGGTATCATAAAAGTGAATTATGCAAGTATAGAATAATCCTTATAGCCTATGGAAATCATATTGGTTTTACTTCAATACAGGTAAAACATAAAGGGAAAATTCCTAGGACAGAGTATATCAAAGATAAGCTTTTTATGTTAGGAAATGTCTTTGGATATGCTTTTTATGGAGCGAGGGTTGAATCATTGCTGAGATTAGTTCTGGAACTCAGACAAACAGCACTAAAGTCCACAGTAGAACTCTTTAAATGAAGACTTGTTTGGAATTGAAACATATTCTTCCTAGTGCCTTGTAAAAGTAGTCCTTTTATAATGCTGAACTTTGAATTGGACGATATGTGATTATATATTATTGATGCAAGCTTTTTAAAAACAGTAATTTGTCTCACCTCTTTTCTTTCTGACAGCTTTGGAGATACTCTTACACAGCAACGTATCACATCTATGACCTTAGGAATAGGTAAACCATCAACTCTATTCATTAATACTGCTTAAATCTAATACCTAACCTTTTTTATTCCAAGCTGATTTGAGGTTAAGACTACATTATCTTGTTCCTGATCTTAGTTTCTACTAAATTTAGATGGTAGATAAATTGTGATACAGGTGCTATTTCATGTATATGTACTATTTACCACTTTAAAAAAAGTAAATCAATATTCGGGTAGGGCAGTGGTTCTCAACATTCCTAATGCGGCAACCCTTTAACACAGTGCCTGTGGGTCGCGACCCACAGGTTGAGAACCGCTGGGGTAGGACTGAAGGAGAGAATGCCTGGCAGGAGGAAGAGCATTTAAGGTCCGAAGAAGAGGGAGGGTATAGAATGCTCAGGAAACTCAAATTAGGTCAGTTAATTGAAATTGGAGGAATCTGCTGACTGGTGGGAGGTGGTGTAAGGTTGGGAAGTGTCAAATAATGATGAAGAAACCATTAAAAATAGTTTAGATCTCTTTCTGATGACAATAGTGAATCACTCAAGTGTTTAAATGGGAAATGACATGATCAGATTTGCACCTTAGAAAAATCACCCTGGCTAACTGTGGATAATGAATTGGTTTAGTTACCCTCTTTGATGTTATATAAAAGGGGAAAATAATTATGTGGCTTAAAGAAGTGTTCAAAAAATTCTTCTAGTCTATTTATCCTTTTGTGTAGCAAAAACACAAACATTCAAACAAATTATCTACTTGTTTTAATTGTGTAGAAAGGAATAACTCTGATCTTCTTAAATGATCAAATTAAGAAATAGATTTTGAAGTAAATCTAAATCTATCTAATTCATTCTGAATTTTTCTCCTCTCTGCATCCTCTCTGCATCTTGAATTTATCTCCAAATTCAAGAAGTATTTATTAAGCAACTGCTATGTGAAATGTATGTGGGGGAGGGAAATACAAATGAGCTGAAAATGCCAACCCTACACTCAAGAAACTTTTAGACCAGTGAGGTGGGAGGGAATCTTAGACTTTCAGTACAATTTCTTAAAGCTTAATTGTGTCCTTGTTTTCCTTTTAATCATTTTGAAATTCTCTATCTTGAGTTTTCCCAAATAAAACAGCATTCCAAAAGAAGAGGACAAGACTAACATTTTAATCATAGTTTGTGAAGGCTTTGTAACCTAGAATCACACTGTACAAGGCAATTGTATAATGCAATTGTACATGAACTTTATAGCCATCCTGTGTTTTTAGCTCATCTGCATTACATTGAACTAAGACACTGTTTTTATTTTGCTTTGTTTTATTTTTGTACAACTATCTAATATTCCAGATTTTTTTTTTTGTCAGATAAATACAGCACAATTTAGTAAGTGAGGGACGACCAATTTGTTCAGATTCAAGGCATGACTTAACTACTAATTCCAAGTCTTTTATAAGCCTTGGAAGACCCTCTGAAAATCTAGCACAGAGAAAATAAAGATAGTTCTAGTTTCAACCTAGGTAAGAAACACTCAGAAGATGCTTTGTAAAGCATCCTCCCTCCTCTTCCTTCTCTTTTACCTTTAGTGACTCAGAAAACACAAGAAATAGCAGCTGTGGTGGCTGGCCAGTCATGATGAGACATGCACTTAGCTTTCCAGTTTAGGACTGTCTACATGATTGCATAGATAAGTCCACCGCATATGGAGAACTGAGGCAATGTTATAGTGTCAAAGGTAACATGAACCCTGGCTTGAGACAGAGCTGTCAACCAGGTGAAAAACGTTTTCTCTCTGGGTCATTCCCTGGACAGTGACCTCACATCTCTTTCAGTATGTTTCCCAACCGTCTAGGCGCCTGGTGCTCATACACTGCCCTCTGGTGGCGGGGATTCCCACTGTACCACCAATGGTTGCCATCACCATTTCTCTAGTCAAAACTGTGCCCCGTTCCTTCCCTGCTTGCTGTAACTTATATTCTAGTACCTAGTAAGTCAAATCAAGGTAATGTGTATTACAGATCTTCACAGATCCAAGTGTTAAAAGAATGGGAAAGGTTGGAATGTCAGGCATGTGTCAGGTCTAAGTTGGAGAGATTTTTTTGAGAGGGTAGGAGAGACTCTTTCTTCTGGCTTTTCAAAGTATACTTAAAGGCAGGTCTCATTTTACCTTTCCATAAACACAGTCTTGATAAAACTACTCATACAATCTTCAAGAAGGCAGAGGTCAAAACTTAAACATGGCAGCCTATGACTTTTTAACACTTATAAAAGTCTGTATACACTCTTGTTGAAGAACTACAAAAGCCCCACAGTGCAAGTCACTCATTTAAGTATTTGTGGAGTGACTCTAAGCATTAAAGTGAGATTTTCGGCCAATAGAATATTTGAAATTTCCCCATGGGTAGAGGACTTTGCAGGCTTAAGGCATACTGCCTGGTATACGATCCATTTTTCAGTTTAGCTTGAGATCAGATGTTCCTTTCCTTTTCTGATTTCAAGTCAGATCCCTGGAGAGATTGTCAAATGGCATCTGATTTTCAAAAATTTGAAATGCATATGCATTCACAGAGATGAGGATTGTGAATGAGAATGTGGATGAGCACATATTAAACTTCAGCACAATTATAGAATTTCAGAGTTGGAAGGCACTTCAGTGACCATCTCAGTCTGGTGTGTGCAAATTTTACAGTCCCCGGGGATTTAAAAGATTGGAGTTTAACTTGAGGTCTGCCAAGTATTAGCGGTGTTACCTTAAAAAGTCGTATCATCTTTCTACACTTCATATCTATTTTCTATAAAATTAGAGGGTTCTATTAGATAATCTTTAGAGCTGTTTCCAATTTCATAGTCTATAAGGATTTAATCCATTCATGTCACTATAATGGTCAGAAAACTGAGACCCAGAAAAGTTAAGCGACTCTCAAATAACTAGTGAAATAATGGCAGCCATCACCCACGTCTCCAGTCCTCCAGTGTTTTTACTGTTAGGTTTTTAGACACAGAGGGAATGATTTTTAATTTGTATTGTTTGTTTATTTTGTTTGTTTGTATAGACTTTTTTTGGCATTGAACAGCTAGGTTTGTTGTTTTTCTTTCTTTCTTTCCTTCTAGTGAATTTGTAAGAGGAAATGAGCTTCCTCGTCCAATTCAGTATTTATGCTGGTCGCCTGTTGGGAGTAAATTAGTAAGTGTTTAAATTTTTGAAATGTTTAATCATGTAAATAAAAGAGGAGCCATTTGATTTTGGCCTTTGTTAAATTTCCCTGCCTGAAAGGAAAAAAAAAATACATTCATGACTATTTTAGTGGTTAAAAATGGGAAGAGTTTTGATAAATTGAAACCCATCTGAGAATTCCGCAAAATCTCAAGCTCATGGATAGACTTCTTTAAATATCGCAGTCAAAAACTTTATCCTTATACTCAGCCAGAATGCGTTGTGCCAGAAAGCTCAGGAAAAATATGGTTTTCACAAGTTTCCCAGACTAGCTTCAGACAACATGAAATTTTGTCCAAGCTCTTATTTAAGGACTCTAAATAAAGATTAGATCTGGCTAGCTATTAATATTCAGAGATTTATTCAACTTTCTGTCAATATAGATAATTATTTGGGGGGAATAAAACAACTAAAAAAATAGTAAACTTTATGCTTTATTGGATACAGATTTTAAAAATCATACTTGATATTAATGTGAGTTGGTTGTGTTCTTTGACCTATGAAAATGATATTTTAGTAGTGAATCTCTTTTGTATCTAGATGAACACTCTTTTCAAAGGCACTAGGGGAATAATTTTTTAAAATATATGCCCTTAATTGCATTTACTACAGAATTTCCCCTATTGACTAACTTACCACCACTTCTAGGCATATGTCTATCAAAACAATATTTATTTCAAACAAAGACCAGGAGATCCACCTTTTCAAATAACATATAATGGAAGAGAAAATAAAATATTTAATGGAATCCCAGACTGGGTTTATGAAGGTAAGCTATATTCTTTTCTTACTGCTGTTGTTTTAAGTCTTAAATTTAAAGTAATTTCATATATTGAATAAGATTTAGATGAGCTATATCTTATTTCAATGAATAGGAGCATTTGTGAAAGATGTTATTAAGCTATAAACAGGACATACATGTTTTCAGAAGACTGGTAGAATTTGTTTTTATAAACATTGCTATGAAGTAGTGGTAATAACTTATATTTCAAAAGGTATACTATCCTCAGATGTTATGTTAGTACATTTTCTCCTTTTTTTTTTCTTCAGAAAGAAATATTTTTTCAAAACTAAACTGTTTACACTTTAAATAGTTTCTATTTTGGGAAATTATTTTTAGTTTTTGATACTTTCTTGATTTTGTCTTTATTCTAATTCATGTGGAATCCAGAACTTTACTTTAAAAAAAAAAACAAAAAAAACAAACTTGTCATTTCTGTCTTTATAAACAATGCATATACACAACTAAACTAATTCTGTTTTGCTGGGGGTGAGGGGTTGTTTTTTTTAATATTCCCTGGAGAGAAATTCAACTTTCAGTGTTTTTGTCACTCTGTAGTACAATTACAGTTTTTCCTTTGAAAAACATACTTTAGGTGACTATAGAAACCAGAAGCTTCCCTGAAAAGAAAATTAATTATTGCTAAGATGTTTATTACTTGTTTAAGAAATTAAATTTCTGTCAATTTCTCATGAAACTAATTGATGTTTGATATGAGATATGAGATTAAATTATTCCTTTTAACTCAAATTATTTTTTAATAACCAAAGTACGACGTATGTCATAGCCACACTAAAAAAAATTATTTCCATCAATACATAGCTATTTAAAAGTATTTACAATCATTTTTTTAAAGTAAGATGTAATTATAATTAATATGCTAGCATTTATTTTACAGAGGAAATGCTTGCTACAAAATACGCTCTCTGGTGGTCTCCTAATGGAAAATTTTTGGCATATGCAGAATTTAATGATACAGATATCCCAGTCATTGCCTATTCTTATTATGGTGATGAACAGTATCCTAGAACAATAAACATTCCATACCCAAAGGTATGTTGAATATTTTTAGTAAATGCTTTCATTTCCCTGGTGTCAAAATGAGCAACCATTGCCATGAATGGAGGTGGGATCAACAAGTTTGGAGGCTTCTTATCCTTGTGCATTGTAAGGCAAACATTGTACTGTGCCTTATTATTTATGTGGACATCTGTTGCTTTGGACATCTGGTTGTGCTGGATGAAATAGTCTTTGCAAAATCCATTGCAGAATCTTTGAAAAACATATGGTCTAGATCATGGAGGAAAAACAAGCTTAACTTAATTTTAATTTTTTTCATATTTCATGCTCCAAATTCAGGGTAAAGTTCTGTTTTGCAATTCCCTCTTAAGTTCTCATGTAAATGCAAACTAGAATGTAAAATACGAATGCTAGATCTGATGTTCCTGCCAGGTAGAAGCAAGCATGAGTTATGGTCTTTCCCTGAGAACCTAGGTAGGTTATATTTGTAAGCCTTAGTTTCTTCCCTGAGGGAATTAGACACGGTGTCATCCCAGAGTTTCTTGTACATTTAACATTCTAGAGTTCTCATTGTACGTCGTTTTTATTCAGTCTCCTGAGGAGACCTGAGTATGCAATAGGAGAATGACCAGGTCTCAGTGAAGAAGCACTGGATCCTAATTTTGGTTTAGACAAGAAATCTGAAAAAGTGAAATCAAATCATAAATTTACCTCCTGCTCAAGGAAACATGTGATTTTGGAATGCAGTTTTTTTGTTCTTTGGTCCTCACTGTTTTTACTCACCAAGGTGAGCATTGCCATGGACGGCTTTAGTGACAAGATATGGAATACACATGAATGGATTTTGATGCAAGCCAGAGTGGCCATAGAGAGAGAAATGGAATCACAGACAGGCTACCAGGTGTCCTCAAACTTTTTAAACAGGGGGCCAATTCACTGTCCCTCAGACCGTTGGAGGGCTGGACTATAGTTTAAAAAAGAAAAAAAACTATGAACAAATTCCTATGCACACAGCACATATCTTATTTTGAAGTAAAAAAACAGAATGAGAACAAATATAATCACACTGCCGCATGTGGCCTCCGGGCCATAGTTTGAGGACCCCTGGTATGGATGTAAAGTTATTTGAGAAAAGGCGATGGATAGGAGATGAGTGTGTAGATAGGATAGCCCTTGGGAGTTGTGTACAAAGTCTGGTCTATTTGGGACCTACCATGTAAAAGAACTCAGATCTTTGAGATGTTTGTGGAAGCAGAAAGAGATGAGGAAACCCAGAACCAAAGAGTGACTGATGGCTCGGGCCTGTAGCACAGTGGTTACAGTGCTGCCCACATGCACTGAGGCTGGAAGGTTCAAACCCAGCCTGGGCCAGCTAAACAACAATGACAACTGCAACAAAAATATTAGTGGGCATTGTGGCAGCCACCTGTCATCCTAGCTACTTGGGAAGCTGAGGCAAGAGAATTGCTTAAGCTCAAGAGTTTGAGGTTGCTCTGAGCTGTGACACCACAGCACTCTACCCAGAGCAACATAGTGAGACTCTGTCTCAAAAAAAAAAGCAACCCACAAAGACACGAATAGGGAAGTTGGAACCCAAATTCTCATGTTTCTTTGACATTAAAGTCTCTGAAATATCGGGCATTCAGTGGAGAAGTGGAATAATTCCAAAGAATCCAGCTAAACCTGGGGTGAAACTGAGAGGTCCAGAGAGAAACTAAACACTTCTTTGGATGAATTCAAACAGCAATGAGTCATTCACTGACGACTGTGTATCTAAATTTTGTGAATTTAAATTTTATTACAACTGTAAGATTTTCTTTTCCTACAGTAAAATAACAGAGGAACGCTAAGAAACTGTTTAAGCATAAGCTACACTGTCATGTAAATTCTAGGCATACAGTAGAACACAAAAAAGCATACAGTAAAGGACACAGCAAAGCACAAAACAAGGGAAGTGTAAATCCCACGGACACTTTGTTTGAAGGTGAAATTTTTCTCCTTTTTTGTGGACGGCAGCTCTAGTAATGCAAACAGCTAGGAAACTGACATTTGGTGATTGTCTAGACAAAATCTTATTGCAAAAGCAAAAAGTATCCTTCATTTATTTATTATTTCCATTCTCCTCCCAAACCAATCTCCTTCTTCACTCCCCTGAGCACACAAAGATGTTACTATTAATTATTACTAATAATAAGTGATGAAATTGAGAGGGATAATTGAGTTAATAATGAAAATGAGAAGGCTCTATCTCAGAAATCAAAAAAGAAAATATGGATCACAGAAGTTTTCATATTCAAATCATGTTTTCCCTATAAATCAAAGCTCTCTCAGTAGGTATTTAAAATATATATTTTCACTCTAGTTAACACAATGTTTGTAATGGCCCTGCAAGTAAAGTTGAAATGAAGTCATGTTATAAATAGAATGTTTTTAACAATAATGTATTTAATATGATTAGCTTATAAAACTATATCAAAATTTCTAAAGTATCTTCAAAACATTGGTGATAACTGAAATTTTATGAGCTTATATATCTCGATTTTCTTGGCAGGCTGGGGCTAAGAATCCTGTTGTTCGAATATTTATTATTGATACCACTTACCCTGGGCATATGGGACCCATGGAAGTGCCAGTTCCAGCAATGATAGCCTCAAGGTAATTAAACTCAGATGCCCCCCAGCTTTTAAACTAAATTTTAACACTGAATTTTTTTATTCAGGGTTAATACTCTTTTCTAGTGAGTTTATGACATGCATGCTATAAGTAAAAAGAAGTAGTTTGCTAAGTAGCATGCAAAGCTAAATACATGCAACATTTAAAATAATAAGCTCTTTCAATTTTTTTTAATTTGTTCTTTTAGGCATAGAAAGGTGATCACAGTGGTCAGTCTAAGTGCAGCTTTCCTCATATATGCAGATGTGAACTTGGGACCCACAGGCAAGATAGTAAAAGTTATATACATCTCTCACCTGGCTTCATACAAGTCTGGCCTACTTTCTTTCAAGCCAGAGTTTGTGGGTCTGTGTGAATCACGTGTGCACGATAAATAAGAGGATAAGCTAACCTGCTATCAATATTAGCGTTTTCACTGAAGTGAAAGTGGTCTATTCTCAATTATTTGATTGTAGGGTGGTCTGTTTGGAGATTGACTGTAGGCAGACAGACATGTGAAACATTCTGAGCTCTGCCTGTCAGGCCTCCTGTTATTTCCCAACGCCTTGTGGGCCAAGGCTTAGGTCTTCTCCCCAGGACCAAATGGTTGATTAGCAAGAGGGAAAACCAAACACCATCAAAGGCATTGGAGGCCTCTGCTGGACCTTGCCAGGATGAACCCATTCTTGAATAAGCAAAAATAACTTTAAGTTTTTGAATAATCTGCTATCCCTCACCCCAATCTACTTGATAAGAACTTGAATGAATACATCATATTTTTAAAGTGTCATTCTCCTTAGGTGGCGAATGGCATGGTGGAAAGAACACAATATAAGTAGTCAAGAGGCCTGTTCAAGTTTCTGTGCAATATTAACAATACAAAGTAACAGCTAAAATGTTTTGAACACATTGTGTAGCAGGCACTTTAAGCACTCCCACCCCACTCTTTACAGCAACTGTTAAAATTGTTGATATTATTATTCCCATTTTACATAGAAATAAAATAGTTAAGCAACTGGCCTAAGTTATACAACTGGTAGAATATAAATCCAGGATATGAGCCTGAGACCTGGTCCAGCTCTGTGGTTTCTTTCACATTGATGTACAAAATTCTGTGGTTCATTTTACATTGGTGTTCTCTGCCTACAAGAGCCAAGTAATCCTTGCTGCTGTTCACTGGAATCCAGTATGTGCCGAACTTTATTTGAGTTACTTCCTGTACTTCCCAGGATGTTAACCTGAATTTCAATACCTGATCTAAAACTCTGCTAAAACTCAGCTTCCTGCACCAACTCACCTGGTGACAAAAATGTTCTTTTCACCACACTTAGAGCTCTCTCAACTAATTAAAAAGTGAATGATGAGTTTACTTGTGCAAAATACCCGGTTTAATGATTCTTCTCTCCCCCAGATTAACCAGTAGCTTTGACCTTATGTCTTAAATTCTTTTGTAAGATTTACAACTCCAGAAATGGCAAGAAAGCTTAAGTATGAAATAATTCCATTAGACGAATAAACTCTCTTTAAAAAATCAAAAGACACATTTAAACTTTCTCTCCAGCGAAAAGAAAGTTCTGCCTTCCTACCTACTGAATTATTCCATAGTAATAAAATACATCCTCTGGAAAATAATAAGTAAGAAATTATTTGAATGTGAAATTGGCTTATGGTTGTAACTGTCTGTTCTCATTTATTTGCAGTGATTATTATTTCAGTTGGCTTACATGGGTGACTGACTACCGAATATGTCTGCAGTGGCTAAAAAGAGTCCAGAATGTTTCAGTCTTGTCTATATGTGATTTCAGGGAAGACTGGCAGATGTGGGATTGTCCAAAGGTAGGTAGGGTATATTAAAGTCACAGATGTATATTTCTGAAGATGAAGACACATGGTGAGAAATAATTTATAGCTAACATTTCATATTATAAAGCCAGAATTACTGCATTCAACTCCTGATAGCTTTGCAAAAAAAAAAGCATGATGTATTCATAAATCCATGGTGTTATTAAATAGGATACCTCTTATTTTCTTGAATGATTTAAACCTTGCAATTGAATAGTGAAAAGGACGATGTGATATTGGAAAAATCAGGTATCTAACTCTCAGGACTGCAATGCATCCTTTTGAGATTATAATGATATAAACAGTCAAAAAAAGCAAAATAATGAAGCTGAAAACACAGGATGATCCTATCAAGGAAATAGATTTATTTCATAAAAAAGAACCAGAGAAGAAAGGCAAACATGTTCTATTCAGTGTCAAAAAAAAAAAAAAAAAAAAAAAAAAAAAATCGCAAAAGAAATAAATATCATTTTAAAAAGCCAAATATTTCTATTCTAAAATTAAAAGTAAATAACTAAGATCATGACACGAAACATTAGATCAAATTATCCTGTCACCTGGTTATCTTAGGAGAGTGTCCCATATGTGCTAATTTTAGGAGGGGGGAGAGGGATCCTCTTGACAACTAGGCACAGATTTACTGTTGAGTTTTGTTTCTATTGTTAATCCAAACATAATCTGTTGAAATAATGAGTCAGAAAAATTACTTCACCAATCAAAAAGCTTTAAACTAAGCCTGATCTTAATTACTCATATTAGAAACAAAGAAATACAAAACATTTTCTTTAAATAGGAAATTTGACGGCTACATTTCCTGAGACTTCTAATTATGAAGAAATGTTTCATTAAACCAGATATAGTGTAAACCTAATTTATAAAGAAAGACAAAAAAGCAGAGCAATCAAAGTAAATTGCTAAGTTTCATGTAGAAATTAGGACATTATGTTTTGCAAGGAAAAAGTCATATGAAACTGTTTGGAAATATGTCAGGACTATAATAGTCAGCATTACTCAGGCTAAAAATATTTTTTTTTAATCACCACTGTGTCTGTGAGAGGCTTGACTAATTTTGATGGAATATGCTAGAAGCTTATTTTTATCTTATATATATTTGATATACAAAGCAGAAAAATTTTGGCTTTAATGCAGTGTTATAGGCAAAGAAAGGATAGACTAATTTTGATTATGTTAATTAATTAGAACTATTGGTCTGATTACTCAGCCTTGCAGTGATTATATCTTTAATGTTTTCATTGAATTTAAGTATTAGGAACTATTACTTTAATTTTATTAGTTTGAAACTATAAGATTTATCATTTAGACACACTTTTTAGCTCTTAAAGCTAGAAATTTAAAATCTGTGATTGCTTTGGAATCTGAAATTCTAATTTATCAAAATCTTAGACAACTTTAGCCCAAACTGACAGAACATTTAAGATGCTCATTCAATGAGGTGTGGAAATCCCTGGAATATAAACTTTAGTTTTACAGCCAGAAAATAATGATTAAATTTAGATGATCATGTTTGAATAACCTTAGGATTTCTAAACACCTCTGTCTCAAAATAGTCTGATAAATACATGGGACACATCTTCAGATTTGCGACCAAGTGTTGAATTTTCCAGCAACAACACTCACACATTGCCTGAGCACGTGTGCATGTGTGTGTGAGCATGCACTTTAAAAACAAATAATGTTGGGCAGTGCCTGTGGCTCAAAGGAGTAGGGCACTGGGCTCATATACCAGAGGTGGCGGGTTCAAACCCAGCCCCCCAAACTGCAAAAAAACTAAAACTAAAAATTAAAAAATAATGTTTAAGATGAAGTGACCTAGCAACATTTTATTCATGTTGGAAGTCATACTCAAAAAAAAAAAAGAGACAAAGAAACTTTCAATAGTTCCTTGTAATACAGTTATATTAGAGAGATTTACTAAGAAATTTATAGTTAGGGGAAGAAACATCTTTTATATTATTCTTCCCCCCCCCCCCGAGAAGGAGATTAAAGCTAATTTTATCTTTATGCCTAAAAATAATAAATCATAAAAGTTTTGCTATTTTTTCAAGTCTTGTCTTACTTGTTCTCTCTGAGGCATTGGCCTATTCCTCCAAGAGAAAATTCAAACTATGTTCTTAAAATTTGTTATTCCCCTGCCTTTTATGACGATACATCCTCTCATGATTCTCTTCTACTTCAGTGACTGTTCTTTTCCTTTCCAGCTCTTCTTCTGACTTCTCTAGAGCTCTTACTATTCTCCAAGTTTATATATTTGCAAGGTAGGCTAACTGCTATAACAACAACAACAAAACCTCCTATAATTCAGTGGGTTGAGACAGTAGAAATTTTTTACACATTCATGTAACCATCCACTAGTGAGTCCAGGTAAGTGGGGTCTGGTGAGGGGTGGGGATGGGGTATTCTGCTCCATACAGTTATTCAGGAACCCAGGCTATAGCATTTCTGCTAACTTCACCCAGAGGCTTTCAACACTATTCTAAGGTTATTCAAATTTGAGCATCAAAATCCAAGTGAAGGGTAAAAAAAAGAATGAAGGAGATAGTTTATGAAAGGTTTTTGTGGGCTAGGCCAAGAAGTACCATAGGTCATTTCTGCTCACATATCATTGACTAGAAATTATCATATGACCACGTCCAACTGGTGGGGAGGCCAAAAAGTGCAGCCTACTATGGTGATGGCAGAAAGAGGACGTGGTCTGCTGATTACACTGCTGTCTCTGTCTCAGTTCTTGGTCTCTTTGGGTGATTTTTTTTTTTTTTTTTTTAGACAGAGTCTCAAGCTGTCACCCTGCTTAGAGTGCCATGGCAACATCATAGCTCACAGCAACCTCCAACTCTTGGGCTCAAGCAGACCTCTTGCCTTAGTTTTTTGAAGTTTTCTTTTAGTAGAGATGGGGTCTTGCTCTGGCTCAGGCTGGTCTCAAACCCTTGAGCTCAAGCAATCCACCTGCTTTGACCTCCCAGAGTGCTGGGATTACAGGCGTGAGTCACCACGCCCAGCTACTTTGGGTGTTTTTTATCTATCCAATCCTTTCTGTTACTATTCTCCAATAACTCTTAAACTTATTTCTGAGGATATGAACTTCTGATATCTGTGACTACATCTCCTCTGTTCCATCCTCACCACCATGACCTTGATCTGGACCTTTATCATTCTTTCCCCCAATATTACAATAGTTTTCTAATTGGTCTCTCTGTCTCTTTCCATCTTACCCACTTTAAATTTATTCTCTGTATCATGTTCACAATTATATTTTCCAAATTGTTTATTTGAATTCCTACAAAGGATTTTCCTATGAGAGAAGTTCAAACTTCTTAGGGTGGCATCAAATTTCTCCAAAGATCTTGTGAATAAATATGTATCCTCTCTCATCTTCTAACTCTTCCCTGCAGTGACCCTCTACTCAGCCATATTGAGCCACCTATGGTTTACTAAGCTAGTCTTGTCCCTCTGCTATTCATTCTGCCTAGAATATTCTTTCTTCTGATTATGTGTCTAGAAATGTCTATTCATCCTTTTAGGATCACCAAATACCACATATATTCAGTAAATGATCAATGATATTATGCTAAAATGTAAATCAAAATATGATTCAGTACAAATTTTAAAATTTATGGTTTCTTAATAAGACTGATAAAAGAAAGAATTTAACCTAAACTCCACTGTGAAAATTCTTTTTACCTACACCACACCACGTGCTTGGGTGGTGCTGGTCTCTGTGCAAATCATGATAATTCCACCTCATCACTAACCAGAATTTATGCAGCTCTGCAGTAAGATTCAACGCTTAGATTATCCATGTTAGATAAGAGTTTTAATGTCTGGATTGTATTTAGGAAGAAATGTTCTCCTAATAACATGTTAAATATGCTTTTTTGACTTTTAGGCCCAGGAGCATGTGGAAGAAAGCAGAACTGGATGGGCTGGTGGAGTATGATTTTGCTATCTTTTATTTGTTTTTTAATGAAATTTTATAGATTCTCAACTAACAAGGGACCATTTCAATCTACTCAAACTGACAGTACATATTTTCATAGAAAATATAACAAGGCGAAAAACACAAAGGTAGTAATCTCTTCAGTAATATTTTGCCAGTTGATTTCAATGTTTTTATTTTTACAGATTCCCTTGAGAACAAATCATATTTCTCATGTCGCAACCTTAATTTTATCAGCTGACCCCTTGGTATCTATAACTAGTATTACTTCTTAAACAAATATAATAAATATTATTTTTCAGAAAGGAATATAGTCCTTGATCTTCTAAAACTCTTTTTAATAATTATTAGGCAATTGAATCTAGAACAAAATAAGTACAATGGGTATTCTTATAATTTTACGATAATCCACCTCATAGTAAATTTCAAATAAACTGTCCTGAATTTCACATATATATATTCAGTCTAGTATTCAAGTGAAGATTTGATACCAAATTGGGCAGTGTGTGTTTTGTTATAGCTTGTGATCACTTGTATCTGGAAATTTTGGATAGGTTTACTTGGTGATTTATGAGGAATTTTTAGTACAAAAATTAATTATATCTTATATCCTGTACAAAGAACACAAAATAGGACAGAGAAGAGGTGAATGTTGTGTGGATGCGACCTGTTACCACAAATATATAATTGGATTGAGCAAAGATTTGAGGGGAGAGGATGCTTCTCTGATATTTTGGCATATTATGCAACAAAAAGGAAATTCTTTGTACTTGGTTTAACATATTAACCCCAAATCTAAGGACAATAGGAATTCAGAAGCCAATTAGAAAATGATAAATTCTATAAAATTTAAACTTAAAATGGTTAGGGAGAAAGTAAATTGTAAAGTAAAAATCTTGTACATATTTCTGAATCCAGAAATTTTGGCTTACATCCCATTGTATTCACAATGTCTTCAATAAGATGTTTCAGTTTTATTCACCAACTGAGGAATAGTTATTGGTTTTTTAATTATATATAGTAAATATAAGTTATATTCTGAAATAACAAGGTAATAAGGATAAGTGTGTAATTCAGGGGAAATAATGTGAAAATCACATTTGAATTAACTTTTTCCCACTGTACTAAATATCACAGGAAAAAATTAGCAGTATTCAATGAAAAAAATTCTCTAAATATTGTGGATTCTTTATCAATCAGAAGCTCACCTTCCAGAAAGACAATTCCTAGATCAATATTTGAAATTTTGAAGTAAGGGGAAGGTTAATCTACGAATTCACACCCATTGCAAAGATTTATGTTAATAGTAAAGAACAAGAAGGAGAAAGAATGCTTGAAAACATCATTCAGTTGTGTTCTCCTTTATGATAATGCAAGTAGATTTACTATAAAGTTCACTTTTAAAACGTTGCCCTTTTGCCCTGTAAAGAACAGGCAAAAAATGAGGATTTAATAAAAAAAACATAATAACTAGCGTTAACTACTTAAATTTGGAGAACAAACATGGAGGGTATACTGCTTTGGCTTCACAGTCACACTCAAATTATTTTAAAATAATTAAACAATATACTACATTTTTCTCCAGGCTATTGGCTGAATCCCTCAATTAAGAAAATTGAATTTTCCACTTGATGTTTGAAAGTTTGTGGTTTTGACTGAATGGGTACCTAGTTTAGACCTCAGCTTTAGGTCATCATTTAGCCACTATGACAAGATATTACATGGTGGTAAATAATCTTATCTTCCAAGTAAAATATTTTCAATGGCTTTGCACTTCACATACAGATGAGTAATCTTTCAGTAAATCTAAGTATGATAAAAAGACCTAAGTAAGGGCCTTGTTAAAACTGAACATAGCCTAGTGCCTACGCTTATCTAGGGTTCAGGTGTAACTTGCTGTGAGAAGCACTTAACTCAGAATGCATTATGGCCAACTCTGGCAAAGTGAATGCAGAAAAATTTCACACCCTCTTTACTTCATCCAAGTTACCTGTTCATCTAAGATAGCTATCTTTACTATGTGCAATGAGAGGAGACAAGATAACAGTCTTTGCCTAGCAAAAATATTCTTCCTGTTTGTTTGAATCTGATATCTTAAAACATACCACTCTGCCCTGTTATTTTTTAATTTTCAAGGAAAATAAAATTTTAACTTTTAATCTATGTTAAAAGCATTTTACAAGTCTTTTAATTAATGGACTGCAGGTTTAGAAAGAATTCTTTTTTGTTTTATTGTGGTACCTGAAAACTTTTGCAACCCAGGTTTATTATATTTTAGTGATTAACACAACATAAAAATGAATTTTTGTCTTTTACACTGAGAATTAAGACAGAGACATTATACAGAGGTTACTAGTGATTACATATATTTTCATTTGGCTAAGATGGTAAAGCTTCATTCCAAAATGAGAAAATGTTTTTTCAAAGATCTATATTAATGTAGAAATTCCATCTACAAAACTGCTAATCAGAGTTTCCTATCCTGAGCCTCTTGGTTATTAATTTCATTTAGAGGCATTAGTCCCAAGGCTTGTCTTATTAATGAAACTAATGAAGGAATCATGTAGGGAGACAACAGTTTCTCATCATTTCATTTTCCTTTTTGTTAAAGATTTGTTAAAAGAAAAACTTCAGATAAAATAAATTTAGCAGAGTTTATTTCAGCAAAGAACAATTCATAAATCAGGCTTCACACAGAACCAGAAGAGGTTCAGCTCTTCTGGTTCCCTCTGTGTTTGGCCAATTAAAACTTGTTGCTCATGTTGTTGGCCAAACAGAAGCAAAGTAGAGAAACCACCTGATTGGCTGCAGTGAAGGGTCTGCCTTATTTGGTCATGGTGTAATGAGCTATTTTCCTTGTTTGGGCATGGTGTGAAGAGTTGGCTGTCTTTGATTGGCTAACACCCAGCTCTTTGTTTTACTCCTAGATTGCTGTTATTATGGGACTAGCTCAGGTTGTGGTTCATTATAAGGAACTCAAAGTAGAGATATAGCCTCAGGCTAATGACCTCCTATTTACCGAGATGTATTGATTCTATATCAGAGTACTAAGACTTAGGACATGGTATTATTTCCTAGAGACACTGCAATAAATTACTGTCAATTTAGTGGCTTAAAACAACAGAAATTGTTCTTTGCTTAAAACAACTCCCACCTTAAGAGAATACTCCCACCATTATGAAGACTAGAAGTCTGAAATCACGGTGTCAACAAGGCCATGCTCCCTCTGAATGCTCCACAGGAGAACCTTCCCTAGCCTTTTCCAGCTTCTGTTGGCTGCTGGAAATGCTTGATGTTTCTTGGTTTCCAGCTGCATCACTCTAATCCCTGGTTCTAGTTTCACACAGATCTTTCCGCCAAGTCTCTCAGTCTCGCTTTGTGTCCTCTCCTCTTCTTATGGCACGTTGGATTTAGGGCCCACCCTAATCCAGTATGATCACATCTGCAAAGACCCTATTTCTCAATGGGATCACATTCTGCAGCATTGGGTGGAAATGAATTTTGGGGAAACAGTGTTCAACCAACTATACATAACACATCAAATAAGTTGCATTTCAATGTCATGCAATCATAATCATTTTGAAAAATAAGGATTTATTTTATCAAAAAGTCATCATGTATCAGATCATTAAAGGAACCTACAGCGACTTCTTTGTTCTTGCTCAAAATGGATCTCAGCCTAGGTCTTAGAAGGACTAGATAGGTGATACTGATAGTTTTTGTTTGTTGTTTCTTTCCTGGGGTATAAAAGAGCATAACATCTTGCTGCACTGTCATACAGAAAGATACCAATTGAACAGAGTGGGTTTTAAATTGTGGGATTATCTGCTCTGGGTAATATAGAATAGCTCTTTCAAATTGGTAATTCTTTTACCAATTTGCCATCATTTTATTTCACCAAACAATAATCAGAGGGGGATAAAAAAAAAAAAAAATGCCAGCAAATGTAATGAACATTTAGAGAAACATGAAACTATTGGCTAAAATTTAACATAAGGACTTTTGCAGAATTTTTGTTATATATTCCGTTCAGAATGTGGAGATGAGGTTTGTTCTGTTTCAAGGCACAATGGAGTGTCTGGCACTCCTTAGCTAATTCCAGCAGGTACCCCAGGGAGTTCCCTGAAAGAGGTCAAACTAGAGCAATGAGAGGAATCTGCTCCCTGATCTCAAGGAGCAAAACTCTCTCATTGGGCAACATTGGGCAACAATGTTCTCTCAAGTCCAGAAGTCCCTCCCTACCATTAAAAACTGTGGTTAGCAGCCACAGTTTATTAAATCACTGGCGTTAGGCGCTTGGTATCAGACTTGCGTCAGGGATTAAAAAGGCCATAACCCTTACTAAGCGTCACATTTCAGTCAAGTATCTCATTTTAGTTTGCTTTGGTTAGATACCAATATCCATTTGTCATTCTTTCCCCATTTCTTTTCTTTTCTTTCTTTTTTTTTTTTTTGTTGGCCAGGGCCAGGTTTGAACCTGCCACCTCCGGTATATGGGGCCGGTGCCTTACTCCTTTGAGCCACAGGCACCACCCCCCATTTGTCATTCTTTTAACTCTGTTTCAAACCAAATAACCTCAGAACATAGAAATTTAATCAAATTAAACCTTGTAAACCCAGGGAGATACAAGAGCAGCCGGGCAGTAGTTAAAATGTGCAAATACCTGTTAAAACCAGGGGAAAAGCGGTCTATCTGCAAGAATGGAATTTCAGATGTGAGTGACAGAAGATAGGGGAGGAAGGCGTTCTGATTCCTATACACATGATCACACGTTGCTTTAAAAAAAAAAATCTTTGGTTTTCGTTCTGTTTGTCTTCGAATATAACCTCTGTTAATTTTTTTCAGTTCTTTGTTTCAACACCAGTTTTCAGCTCTGATGCCATTTCATACTACAAAATATTTAGCGACAAGGATGGCTACAAACATATTCACTATATCAAAGACACTGTGGTACGTTCCTTCCAAGATTTATCTCTTCAAAGATCATTCACTTGAGGTTGCTCAAATAACGCTCAGCTTCACACAACATAATGTTTGTCTTTTTATAGGAAAATGCTATTCAAATTACAAGTGGCAAGTGGGAGGCCATAAATATATTCAGAGTAACACAGGATTCACTGTAAGTATTGCACGAAGCACGATGCACCATTCAGGTTTTAATTGGCACCAATGGACATACGAACGATACTGTACCAGCGCTTTTAGTTAAGAGCATTCTTGTTACTCTATAGTTTAGTTCAGGCGATTCTGAGTTCATTTAAGATTATACATTCCTTAAGATATAGTCAACATGACTTCCTTTTGGAAAATCATGATAATCATTTCTATTCTGATGCTTGGTAGATAATTACATAAAAAATATACAAATTTAAAAATAATTACTTGTTTTAAAGGAAAATTGTGCTCTTTCACACTGGAAGCAATGAGCAAGCTTAAAATTCCATGGAGGGAAGCCCATAGATATGGACAGTCTTCTGTAGTGATTCAGTGTTATGTAAGTTTAAGATTATTTTTTATAACAGCTATCTTTATTGAAAAATTAGTACATACAAGATACTATAAAGTAGAATTGTTCATTCTAAGTTTACAGATGAGAAAACCGATATTCATCAAATTTGAAGGTCATGCAATGACAGACTAGGATTCAAACCAAAACCTATTAAACCTCAGGCTCTTACTGTTAACTTCAAGATGGGATTTCTTTCTTCCAGTTCTTTATGTCACTTCTGATATACTCTACCTCCAGGGGTCCTCTCTTACTGCTCACAATCTGTCTCCTGGTACCTGGAATTCTAGGAGCAATAGGAGGAGGCCATTAGTCCGTATCACTTGATGAAACCCTATTTGTAATCTATTGCCAATGCATTGAATTCTTTGAATTGAGGGAAAAGGAGCTCAGACATTAAATGGAGCAGACAATGGGAGTGACAAGGAAAAAAAAAAGTGGGAGTTTTTTAAAAAATTAATTGTTAAATCTTAGCTGTGTACATTAGTGCAATCGCCTGTACCCATTCTAAGATGCACCGTAGATGTGGCCCCACCCATTATCCTCCCTCCACCAAAACCTCCCCCCTCCCTTCCCCTTCCTTGGCCCTTTCCCCATAGTCTTGTGCTATAGTTGGGCTATGGCCTTCATGTGACAGCTA
>CAUYPK010154563.1:0-67993 GCA_963574355.1 Loris lydekkerianus | reverse complement strand
CCTCTCCCCCTCTCTCACTGTCTGCATTTCTCCTGTAGCCTGCACCACTCTACCAGACTCAAGCTGCAGTTAACCTCTCCCCCTCTCTCACTGTCTGCATTTCTCCTGTAGCCTGCACCACTCTACCAGACTCAAGTTCCACTGTGTATTTGTCTCTCCATAGACTGCAAGCTCCTTATGGGCAGGGGTTGCATCTTGCTCCTCTTTGCCTTCTGAGTTGAACTAACCTCTTACCTTGGCCTTCCTCCTCCATTGCCCCAAATCTCCTGACCATTTCCCCTCTCCCTGCCCACCGTGACCACTTAGCTTACGAGATATATTTTTCTGATTTGTTGAATTTCTTCTCCAGGTACTTGGCTGATGTCTTGCTGGGGATCTTCACCATGGAGAGCTCTTTGTTGTAACGAGTCAGGTTGCAGGGTGTCCTGCAGAGACAGTAATTGCTGTCCTTTTCTGCCAGCAGACCTGCAGGGGAGACGGGAAGGGGCTTAGTCAGGTGTTGGGGCTGGGACTGGCAGCTGGATTCCAGCGCTGGGAAGTGATCTGGAAGGAGGTGTAGGGATTGTTGAGTTAGGGGAACTGTGTGTTTGCCTTAGGTTGGTCGCGTTTTCCTTCTGCTTACTTTTATTGCCATGACACTTCTAAAAAATTGTTGAAGTGTCACCACTTTTGCAGAATGAGATCCAAAGGATTCCTGGCCTCTTCAGCTTGCCAGGAGTTTCTTCTCTGCTCCGAGCCTCAGTGTTCTCATCCACAGAGAGGGCCACCATTAAAGCAGACGTGGGAGACTATTTACCTGATAGCCAGGGCTCTGTGGTTTTCCAGCTGAGAGTCCCTCCTAGCCAATGGCTAACTGCTTTGCCTGCTGGCCTAGGACATAGGCAAAGATCCTCAGATCCTTTCCCTGCAGGCAACATCCAGCTTCTGGAACTCTTTCTCTCTCCTTTCTTCTTCCACTTAGATGATGTGGTTTAATGCACCATCTCCCTCTGACAGAGAGAGAGGGCAGAACCCTTCTTGTTCAAACATCAGCCAGGCTCATCATTAGCCAGCCCTCTTGTCATCTGGGCCTTGACCTTGGATCCCATCCTTGCTGGGCCCACCTGGCTCAGTTTTAGCAAGACTCCTGATAAAGTCAGTGTGGAGAGAGTCCCCTATCTTAGATATCTGATCGCCTGGCCTGCCTTCAGCAAGAATCCTACGTTAGTTTAGCAAGAACCCCCTCCCATGGATGAGACATCATTTTTCCAGGCAATTTCCCATCTACTGACCTGGTACCCTGCTTGATGGCTATGAGTCAACGGCTATGTCTGCTGTAATCTGAGTTGAATCCCATTTCTGTCCCCTATTGTAACTTGACATCTGTGGCAGTAACCCCGAGTAAAGTCTGCCTATCTGTTAACAAGAGTCGGAACAGTTTTTTTCTTTAACCCCACCCTCCTCCTTTCCTTCAGCGACCTCAGTATTTCTGGTGTCCCTTGTTTATTATTGAGTCTTTGCACCCATTAGAAATCACCCTGTTTCTTCTCAGCCTGGCCTCCCCTCTCTGGTCTTCTTGGGGGCATCTGGGCCTGAGGCCAGCACTGTCCCACTTTGCTCCAGGAAGTGCAGCTGCTGAACAAACTCAAGTGCACGTTGTTTAAAATTCTCTCTGCTGCTTTTGATTATAAACCACTTCCCAGGTCCAGAGAGAGCCAGGCGTGTGGAGAGGGTCTAGCTTGGGGGCTGCAGCTTCTCCGTGCCAGTTCCTTCCCTGATGGTTTTCCAGCCAGGAGGTTCAGCCCAGTGACTCTAACCACAAACACCCAGCAGGGCTCTTGGAGAGGAGAAGGGGCGGCTCTGTGCCCCCCCGCTTGCACACAGGGACTGAAAACCTGGCCTCCCCTGTCCTGTCTTCCCTCACATCCCTGGGTCTCAACAGAGCACGGGAACGATGGGACTGCTTTGGAATAATCTTCCCTCCTGTGGATTCCACTAGACTGTGTAAGGGGAGGTGTCACCAAACTCCATTGTCCAACCTCTCTCTATCTTCATTCTCTCCCCTGCCTTCCTGAGCACCCCTTCCCTCTGAAATCTGTCCCTTCACCTCTACCTCTGCACCTCCTTTCTCTCCCCCAGTCCCTTCCCCAGCCTTCCTCCCTGCACCAAGTGCCTCCCATCCTTCTCTTTCTCCTCTCGCTCTCCATTCTGCCCAGCCTCCTTCCTCTCACCCTGCTCTGTGCCTTTCCCCCATTCTCCTCCTCCCTTCCAGGTGACCTCTATGCTCTCAATCTCAGGCTCTTGGCCCCATCATGCCCTCTGCCCTCCTCCGGCCCCCATACTGACCTAGGGCAGGCTCTGCACACTCCTTGTGCTGCTCAGGGGTACAGAAAGGGGCATCCCCTGCAAAGAAGAAACACAACGGAGAGTGACTTAGGCAGGGACACTCGTGTCTCCAGCACCTCCCCTGCTTGGGCTTGGGGAAGTGAGTGTCTTCTGGTACCAACATTGCCAGCAGCTTCCCAGTGGACAGTCAGAGGGAGCCTCGGATCAGAGTGTACCCAGAGCCGGGAGATTCAGTTCTGATCTGCTGCGTGAGCTCGGGCAGACCGTTAACCTCACGGAGCAGGGGACAGCAGGATGTGCCTGGCTAACCAGCTTCTGTGGGAGACAGGTGAGCTTGCCTTCAGGACGGACATTGGGGAGGGGGTAAGCACCTTTTTTTTTTTTTTTTAAACTTATTTATTTTTATTGTTAAATCATAGCTGTGTACATTAGTGCAATCAAGGGGTACAATGTGCAGGTTTCATATACAATCTGAAATATTCTCATCCAACTGTTCAACGTAGCCTTCATGGCATTTTCTTAGTTACTGTATGTAGGCATTTGTTTTCGTAAGCACCTTCTAAACCCGGGCCATCATCACATCCCTTAGCCCAAACAGGTACCCTTTGAGGTAGGAAATACTATATCCCTTTTACCCATGAGAGATTGGGGCTTAAGCATCCCGCCTTCCTAGGACCCCGGAGCTGGAAGTGATGGAGCCAGGCTTTGCACATGGGTCTCTGATCTGGAGGCTGGGGCTCTTTTCAGCAAAATCAAACTGCTGTATGGGAGCAAGCGACTTTCTGTTTCCGCTTTGCTTTGCTCTTTATTTCCGCATTAGTAACTGAGATGTCAATAACAGTGTCATGGAGGGAGCGATGAAAACCTCCACTGTTTGCCTTTGGCTCAGATTTCACCAGGGAAAATGTGGCTGGTGGCTCAGTGTACTGCAAGCAAATAATATTAACCAGTGCTGGCATATTTTGGGGTGAAATCCTCTGCATCTTTTTTCACCCATGAATTTCATTTTATTTCAGAAAAAATATTCCTGAACACTTGATCTAAAGGCTGATTGTTGAGAAAGGGGCTTAGAGTTGAGAGGGGACAGAGACATCTAATCAGCCGTTCTGGCATCTGTTGCTCATTTGTGTTTATTCCAGTCTGCTTTTTAAGCAGTGGAGAAGTAGGGAATTAGGAACTGTGAGTAATACCACACTACCCGGGGAAAGGAGAAAGCTGTGTTATCCAAATGGAAATGCAACAGCTGAAAGTACAGAAATATTCAGCAGGCTCTGTGCTCATGCGGGGCTCCAAGTAACTGACGTAGAATTATAACTCTGCAAATGCTCCAGCGAAGTTTCCCCGAGTCCTGTGAGACAGCATGGTAAGGAGACCTCTCTAGGACCCCAAACAGCCCATCTAAATAGTGAAAAGAGAAGTACAATACAGAATAATTTCTAAGAAATTTCGTATTGAGTGAGGCTCGAATTCTGCCAAGCAGTCCTGCTATATGGGGTTTGCATTTGTAATTTGTATGTTTACCATATGTAAAATAAATTTGTGATTTTCTAAAACATCTTTATTGTGATAAATAGCACAGAAGTCAGCTTCAGCTCTTTTGATGGCTAAATTTTTCAATTGACTGGTTATACATAATAGTCTGGCTTTGACAATGACCAGGAAAGTTTCAGTTATTGCATAAGTAGACCACCGAGTCTACAAAACTGTACCATAAACACTGGTGAGAGAGAGGAAAAAAAAGCAGTGTTGGAATTTCTTCTTTGGGCTCTCTTTATGGAAACATAGGATTTGTTTTTTTAACCAAGTGCTAATGTTAAAGTCCACCATAATAACTTTTTCTTGCCATTTTCCCCAAAGCCCTTTTCAGAACAGAAGAGCTGGTATGCTCCCTCCTTTCCAGGAATAGATTAAGTGACATGTTTCCCTTATTGCTCTGTCTTCTAGGAAGCTCAGGTAATTTTATTATTGTTATTATTATTATTATTTTATTTTTGAGACAGAGCCTCAAGCTATCGCCCTTGGTAGAGTGCCATGGCATCACAGCTCACAGCAACCTCCAACTCCTGGGCTTAAGCGATTCTCTTGCCTCAGCCTCCCAAGTAGCTGGGAGTAGCGCCCGCCACAATACCTGGCTATTTTTTTTTTTTTTTTTTTTGGTGGTAGTTGTCATTGTTGTCTGGCAGGCCCAGGCTGGATTCCAACCTGCCAGCTCTGGTGTATGTGGCTGGCGCCTTAGCCACTTGAGCTACAGGCGCCGAGCCTGGTAATTTTATTATTACTATTGTTAAAATAATACAAATTTATTATCTTATAGTTTTTCAGGTCAGAAGTTAGACACAGGTCTCATGGGGCCAGAATCAAAGTTTGGGGAGCTCTATGTTCTTTTCTGGAGGGTCTAGGGAAGAATCCATTTCCTTGTCCTTTCTGGCTTCGAGGGGTCACTTCCATGGATTCGCTGGCCACCCAATGCATTGATGACGCTCTATCTCAAAGGGAACAAAGCTGAACCTTTTATCATAGTCACATCTCCCTCTGACCATCATTGGAAAATGGAGATTAATTTTAAAGACTCAAGTGATTAGATTTGGCCTACCAAAATAATCTCCCCATCTTAAGGTTGGTTAATTTTAATTATATTGGGAACATCCCTTTTGACAGAGGCAGTTTTAAAGATCAATAGTTCTAATCTTAGATACTTAAGAAATTTCTGGTTAATAATGAAACAATTCAGAATTTAGCTATAAGGATTTTCATTTTAGTTTGAGTTATAATAGAAAACAGTTGGTATTAAACTACATATCCAATGTGGGGATTTGGTTAAATTTAAATAGCTATGACCAAACAATGAAATATAAGCAGCCACGAAATATAATAGCAATGTTTGTGGCACATAGTAGGTCTTTAGTCATTAACATGACTTTTGGGCTGGGTGTGTGACTCACGCCTATAATCCTAGCACTCTGGGTGGCCATGGAGGGTGGATCACTTGAGCTCACGAGTTCAAGACCGGCCTGAGCAAGAGTGAGACCCCATCTCTTAAAAAAAATAGCTGGGCATTGTGATGGGCACTTGTAGTCCCAGCTACTCAGGAGGCTGAAGCAAGAAGTTGGCTTGAGCCCAACAGTTTGAAGTTGCTGTGAGCTATGGTGCCAGGGCACTCTACTGAGTGTGACAGAGTGAGACTCTTGTTTCCAAAAAAAAAAAAAAAAAGGAAAGATTCCTTCTTCCCATGTACTAATATAACAATCACAGACCTCTTCAGAATACAAGGTAATTTATGTCCTGGCCTAATTTTATTCTTGTAACAGTTAATCATTATGTTTTAAAGATAAGAAAGTGAGAACAGAGAAGTTTAGTAACTTGTGCCACATCACACAGCGAGTAGAAGAGGCTGAATTAGGAAGCAGGGCCTCTGTCTTTAGCCCATCTCCTTCCATGCCGCAATGCCAGGCTCTTCCTATCCAAACCAGCTTCCCACTCTGCAAATCAGCCTCTTACACGCGGCAGCCTCTAATGAGATGGCTACATGCATTATCAGTCTGACAACAGAAGTGTCAGTGCATGCACTTTTATTTGCTAGCTACTAGACTTTTGCTTCATTTGAGAGAGTGCTAGACATTTGGATGCAAGAAGGGAAACATCTGACTGAGAGCAAAAAACATCTGGATACTTAGGATGTACGACATCAGGATGCAGGAATTGCAAGCCTCCCGTTAGCTGGACACAAAACTAAAAGGCAAGAGCAGCAGACAATTGGCAAACACTGA
The DNA here is from genome assembly GCA_963574355.1 of Loris lydekkerianus. NCBI lineage: Eukaryota > Metazoa > Chordata > Mammalia > Primates > Lorisidae > Loris > Loris lydekkerianus. Next base: position 61,901 of record CAUYPK010154563.1, on the reverse strand, counting down.
ACACTGAGATGAATGTCCTCCAAACCTCAGAACTTCTGGACACCAGGATGCTGCCTTTGTGGATGAACTGGGTGTTTCTATCTGCCCTCTAAAGGTTTAGGCACCAAATACCAGAGTCTTCCCAGAGCAACATCCTTTTGGATCCGAGTGGAGTGGATGAAGCATTGCAACGCCCGTTAAGGTGAGGCTGCAAAGGAGGTCCCACGTGGCCCCGGCGGGGCGCTGCAGCCACCCTGCCCTGTGCTCACCTGGCATGTGAACCATGCGGCAGTTGCAGTTTTCTACTATGTAGCGGGTCTCACAGTCAATCCTACAGGCGGTGATGCTGTAAACAGGAAAGAAATCGAGTCCCATCTCTGAGGATCGGCACTCACCCCATGGCGGTGGCAGGTAGGTGAGCTGCAAGACAGAAAGAAGGGGGCAGCGGTCAGCCCTGCTGCTTGCTCAGCTTCAAGAGATGCAGAGGCTCATTCCTTCACTTATTCAATCAACAAACACTAACTGAGTATCTGCTACATGACGATCTAAACGCCACTGACCTTGTGGGCCTTCAACATCTGGCTCCAGCACGATTTTTCCCACTTTATCTATTATACCCCCCCCCCAGCACTGTTCTCAGTCACCATGTGACTTCCTATTCCACACTTTATCCCCTCGCATCTCGTGGAATGACCCAACTCAATTCCACCCTCTTGGCTTGAGACATTGGAACCCCAGATTAGACTTGGAGGAAGAAACCCACAGGAAGATTTGGGATATAATGGCTTTTGGTGCAATCCTCGTTATCCATGATCCTTGGTCTGGACTAGAACAGCACTTAGTGCCTTGGTGAGGATGATGCTCCTTTGGAGAAAATGACAATCCTATTCTCAGAGGTCAACTGAGCATCAATGTTCTTCTAGCACCATGGTTCTTGCTTGGTGGGAACGGGAGGGTGGAGGACGGGGGAACTATTAATGGTTATTGAGCATTTACTATGAGTTAAGCACCAAGTCCTTCACAACCATTTTTTTTTAAGATTGAAGAATAAACAATACCATAAAATGTATAATATTTAAGTGCATAGCATGAGTTCTGGCAAACCTAGGCAGCCACCACACCAACTAAGAGAGAGGACATTTTCATCACCCCAGAGAGTTCCTGTCTGTCCCTTTCCAGTTAGTCTGCAGCTCGCCTGGGTTATTACTGTTATGAATCCTCTCACCATAACTTGGCTTTGCCAGCTGTCACACTTCACATACATGACGGTTTACACCGTGTACTCTTTCGTGTCTGCCTTCTTCCACTCAGGAGAATGTTTTTGAGATTTATCCACATGGTTGTGTGTGCTAAGAGTTCATTCCTTTTTACTGAATAGTTCCCCAGCACATGAACACACTACAATTTGCTTGTCCACTTACCTGATTATGGGCATTTGGATTGTTTGCAGTTTTGGGTAATTATGAAAAGTCTATTATTTATAGTCTCTGAAATTGTGAAAAGTCTCTGTATTTATTTATAAGTTGTTTTGCGGACATATATTTGAATTTCTCTTGAGTCAATGGTTAGTAGTGGAAGAGCTGGTTCATAAGTGTAGGTACAACTGTTCTCTAAAGTGGTCCCATTAGTAGCATATGAGAGTTCTAGTTGCTCCACATGCCAAATCGTGACTTCAGAAGGGTACAGTTGTCTCTCGTTTCTATATATACTTCCCCCATGATTGATGATTTTGAGCACAATGTTGTGTGTTTGTTGGCCATTCACATATTATCTTTTGTGAAGCGTTTGTTCATGTCTTTTTTTATTTTCATTTTTTATTGTTAAATCATAGCTGTGTACATTAGTGCAATCGCCTGTACCCATTCTAAGATGCACCACAGGGTGTCTTTTGATCATTAAGAAAAACCTGTTTATTTTAGATACTTATCATTGAGTCATAAGAGTTCTCCATATATTCTGGATTCAAGTCCTTTGTCAGATACTTGTGTCATCAATATCATCTCTGTACTTCCTATAGTCTCTTCCCTTCCCTCTTTTCCTTCCCTTTCCTTTTTCTTGAGACAGAGTCTTACTCTGTTGCCCAGGCTAGAATGCTGTGGCATCAGCCCAGCTCACAGCAACCTTAAACTCCTGGGTTCAAGCGATTCTCCTGCCTCAGCCTCTCAAGTTGCTGGGACTAGAGGCACCTGCCACAATGCCCAGCTAGTTTCTCTACTTTTAGTAGAGAAGGGGGTCTTGCTCTTGCTCAGGCTGGTCTTGAACTCCTGAGCTCAGAAAAGCCACCTGCCTCGGGCTCCCAGAGTGCTAGGGTTTATGGGCGTGAACCACCGTGCCTGGCCTTCATTTTCTTTTTTCTTTTTTTAAAAGATGCTCTTTATATTTAACTTTTTTTTTTTTTTTTGACCGGGGCTGGGTTTGAACCCACCACCTCTGGCATATGGGGTTGGTGCCCTCGTCCTTTGAGCCACAAGCACCACCCAGCCTTCATTTACTTAACGTTATCTATTTTTCCAACTTTTAAAGCAACCTCATTAAGATGTAATTTGTATACAATAAAATACAAAAATTTTACTGTACAATTTAATCAATTTTTATACCCTTGTAATGACCACCCTAATCAAAACACAGAGCATTTTCACAAACCCTCCCCAATTCCCTACTTACAGTTACTCCCTTCCCCACAACCTCCAGGGCATCCGCTGATCTGCTTTCTGTCATTACGAACTTGTTTTTTCTGCTCTGGTCCCACGTATTCTATATGAACAGAACCATGCGGTATGTATGCCTTTGTGTCTGGCTTCTTTCTCTCTGTAAAATGCTTTTGCGATTCATTCATATTCTTGCCCGTATCAGTAGTTCATCCTTTTTATTGCTGAGTTTCACTTCTTCTTGTCTAGTCTTTATTCTTTTATTTTTTTTTTTCTTGTCTTGCTGCGTTGGCTAGAAACTCTACTATAATGTCAGAAAAAACTGGAGAGAATATCCTTACCTTGTTCCTGCTCTTAGGGAGAAAGGGCTCATTAATTCGCCATTAAATATGTCAGGTAGCTATGACTTGTATTTTTCTTAGATGCCTTCTCAGATGGAGGAAGTTCTGTTCTATTTCGAATTTCCTGAGAGTTTTGTATCACCAGTGGGTGCTATGCTTTGTGACTTCTGCTTCTACTACAATGATTTTTTGCCTTTATTTTGTCCATACAGTGAGTGATATTGATTGATTTGGAGATGTTAAACGCACCTTACCCTTCTGGGATATATTCCACTTAGTCATGATTTCTTATTCTCTTTATAAATTGCTCTATTTGATACGTTAATATGTTGAGGAGGGTATTTGGCACCTATGTCCCTGGCGGATATTTACTTTCCTGGTAGTATTCTTGTCAAGTATTGGTATTCTGATTATGCTGATCTCATAAAAAGAGCTATGAAGTGCTTCCTCTTTCTCTGTTTTCTGAGTTTGTGTGGACTTGCTACCATTTCTAACTTAAATGCTTCATAGAATTTGCCAGTGAAGCCATCTGGACCTGGTGATCATATGCGTGCGTGTGGAGATTTTTAATTATGAATTCAATTCTTCTAATAGCTATAGAGACATTCAAATTTTCTATTTAATTTTTTGTGCTGATTTTGGTAAGTTGAGTTTTCCTGAAGAATGTGTTCATTTCATCTAATTTTTTGAATTAAGTTGTATATAATATTCCCTTATCATTTTTCAATATCTGTAGGCACTATAGTAATGTTTTCTCATTCTTGATATTGCGCTCTATTTTTTCTTATTGTTAATGATTTCTAATTTAATTATATTTTGGTCAGAAAACATACTCCCCACAGTTTAATTCCTTTATAATTTATTGAGATTTATTTTACGGTCCAGTATATGTTCATTTTGGTGAATGTTACATATGTGCTTGAAAAGTATGTGCCCTCTGTAACTGCTGGTGTAGTGTTTTATAAAAGGCAATGAGGTTAAGGTTTTGATAGCTTAAATCTTCTATTAACTTTACTGACTTTTTCCTACTTGTTCATCAATTGCTGAGTGAGAAGTACTGAAATGGATTTGTCTATTTTCCCCTGTAGTTCTGCCAATTTTTGCTTTGTCTATTTTTGAAACGTATCATTAGGCACATACATATTTAGGATTGCTACATCTTGATGAATCAATCCTGTTACTGTGAAATAGCCCCTCTATCACAGGCAGTATTCTTTTCTTGAAGTTTACTTTGAGTAATATAGACATAGAAGCTTTATTATGCTGTTTTTCTTCTTCCATCCCTTACTCTCTCTCTCTCTTTTTTTTTTTTTTCTGAGACAGAGTCTCATTCTGTTACTCCAGGCTAGAGTGCTATGGTGTCAGCCTAGCTCACAGAAACCTCAAACTCCTGGGCTCAAGTGATTCTCTTGCCTCAGCTCCCAAGTATCTGGGACTGCAGGTGCCCTCCACCTGCCACAACACATCTTGTCCATGTTTCTATTTTTAGCAGAGACAGGGTCTCATTCTTGCTCATGATGATCTTAAACTCCTGAGCTCAAGCAATCCACTTGCTTCAGCCTCCCAGAGTGCTAAGATTACAGGTGTGAGCCACGGCACCTGGTCCATCCTTTTACTTTTAACCTGTCAGAATCTCCATATATTTAAGGTTCATCTCAGTTCGGGAGTGTTTTTAAGGTACATCTATTTGAGAGTTGAGAGTTGCTGTTTTATCCTACCTGACAATTGCTGCCCTTTAATTTGAGGGTATGATCTATTTATACCTAATGTAATTCTTTTTTTTTTTTTTTTTTTTTTTTTTAATTAAGACAGAGTCTCACTTTGTTGTCCTTTGTAGAGTGCCATCGTGTCATAGCTCACAGCAACCTCAAACTCTTGGGCTCAAGCAATTCTCCTGTGTCAGCTTCCCCAGTAGCTGGGACTATAGGTGCCTGCCACGACACCTGGCTATTTTTTGTTGTTGCTGTTTAGCAGGTCTGGGCTGGGTTTGAATTCACCAGCCCTGGTGCATGTGGCTGGTGCCCTAACCACTGAGCTCTGGGCACCCAGCCTACTTAATGCAATTCTTGATATGGTTCAGTTGAAGTTCTTTGTTTCTTAATTGTTCCTGCTGCTAGTTTTTCTTTCATTCTCTCTTTCCTGACACCTTTTAGGTTGATTGAGTGTTATTTTAGTAGTTCATTTCATCTCCTCTGCTGAGTTTTGATTTATACCTCTTTGTATTATTATTTTTAGTGGTTGCTCTAGGATTTATGATATTTAGTCCTTAACTTTATCCCAATATAGCTTGAATAAATATTATACCAGTTCACATACAACTCTATTTATAGATTTTTTTGTTGTTTATGATATTGTTTCATGTATTCTGTTTCTACATCTGTAATATATACTCTATAATACACTGTCATTACTTTTGTGTTAAGCAGCCCATGACTTTAAAAGAAGTTAAGAAAAAAGAAAACACATTTTTATTTATCCCCAAATACTCTTTTCTATTATTCAACATTGTTCTTGTAGAGCTGTACTTCCCATTTGATATTATTCCCCTCAACCTGAGGAACTTCCTGGAACATTTCTTGTAGAATGGGTTGACTCTTGGCAAATTTTTTTTTTTTTTGCAGTTTTTGTCTGGGACTGGGTTTGAACCTGCCACCTCTGGCACATGAGGCTGGCGCCTTACTCCTTTGAGCCACGGGCGCCACCCTGTGGCAATTTTTTTTAGTTTTCATTTATATGTACAATGGCTTAGTTTTGTCCTTATTTTTGAAACATATTTTGGCTGTAGAAAGGTTGATTAGTGTTTTCTTTTTTTCATTGTTTCAGGATAATTGAGGGTACAAAGAATTAGGTTACAATGTTTGCATTTGTTAGGTACAGTCCCTCTTACAATCATGTCCCACCCCCAAGAAGTGTCATACATCCTAGCATTGTGCCTTTAAGTGGGAGCTCCTCCATACTGCTCCCTCATTCCCCTGTCCCCTACCTTGAATTGATTTGAGTTTTTCTCTTATATGGGTGTGTATTAGATTGTCTACTGGCTTTTTATTAGAATTGAGCACATTGGATTCTTGCTTCTCCATTCTTGTGATACTTTACTCCATCTGGGTCAATACAAAAGAGTAAAACCTCCATCTTTTTAATGGCTGAATAGTATTCCATGGTATACATATACCACAGCTTGTTAATCTATTCCTAGGTTGGTGGACATTTGGGTTGTTTCCACATTTTGGCGGTTGTAAATTGAGCTGCAATGAACAGTCTAGTGCAAAGGCTGGTGAAGTATTTTCTTCCATCATTTTAAATGTTATTCCTCTGTTTTCAGGCCTCCATTTTTTTTTTTTTTTGATGCGATTCAGTCATAATTCCTTTTATTGCTTCCTTGCATATATTATGTCTTTTTTTCCTCCCTCTGGCTGCTTCTGAGATTTTCTTTCCATCTCTGATTTTCAGAATTTAAGCATTTAGAATTTAAGCATTTCAGAATTTAAGGCATTTAATCATGCCTAGGTGTGATTTTCTTTGTGGTTATCCTGCTTGGGGATTGTTGAGAATCCTGGATCTGGGAAATGATGTTTTTGAAAACATTTGGAAAAACACAAGGCAATATTTCTCCAATCATTTTCAACTGTTTTTCTGCCCGATCTGGCTCTCCTCTTTGGGAAGGCAATCACACACGCGTGTGTCTGCTTGATATTGCTGCACACATCACTAGGGCTCCACTTGCTTTCACCCGTCTTCCTTCTCTTTGTGTCTCATTTGAATAATTCTTATTAACCTGTCTTCAAGTTTTACTGTTTTGTATCCCATCTTCTGCTGATCTCAGACAATAATTTGTAAATCTCAGATATTGTATTTTTCAGTTCCAGGACTTCCATGTGGTTTTTAAAACACGTTTCCATATCTTGCCTCAAAGTTTCTCATTATTTACATGTCTTTCTGTGATAAATTAGCACGTCTATTATTGTTATTGCAAAGAGACTGTTTTCTAATTCCAACCCTGGAGTGCTACCTAGATCTGTTTCTAGGGACTGGTTCTTTTTCTTTCCATGTTCTCTTGCTTTCCTCAAGTGTCTGATAGTTTTTGGTGGCACGCTGGAATAGTCATTTTTTTCATTGGATAGTGGACATTGTAGAGAACTCTTTCTAGTGACTCTGGATAGGCTGTCTTCCTCTGAATAATACAGAGTTTTGCTTTGGCAGGTAGTTAAATGAATGGTGAATTGCATTGATTTTTGTGGAGGGATTGTTTAAGGCTTTGTTCAAAAGTAGGTGTGTTTTAGTTTTTCCCTGAGTCTTGGGGTATAGCCCTTAGTCTTGGGAATGACAGACACTTCTGGGGTTTCCATGGAGAGCCTGAGTTGTTGTATCAAGTCTTTCTAATGTGGTGGAACTTAAATACCAAAATCTTTCTCCCCTGCAGTGGCAGCTGCTGAAATTATTGCTCAGCTCTTTCAACTGCTGGTTTCCTCTGGGGCTTTTTCGAGTCTCTCTCCATCCATATGTAGTTTAAGCTTCACCTTAGGATTTTAGAGGTCTTTATGTAATAATTTAGGGGATCCCCCATTTCTAGAATTTTCCCTCACAATTTTCAGCCTTCCTGGGAACCACCCTGAACTCTAATTTCTGGCTCTTTAACTTAATGCCTGCTGGTTTCTGCTTGAGCCCCATTCCCAGTATTCCCTTACAACTTTGAAAGGCCTTCAGGGGAGAGGCCAGGTAAATCAATGTGTTCCCTCCGGTTTGTGCCTGCTTTTCGTCTTTTTCTTTTTCTTTTTTTTTAATTAATTTATTTTTATTGTTAAATCATAGCTGTGTACATTAGTGCAATCAAGGGGTACAATCTGCTGCTTTCATATACAATCTGAAGTTTTCTCATCAAACTGTTCAGCGTAGCCTTCACGGCATTTTCTTAGTTACCGTATGTAGGCATTTGTATTCTGCATTTAGTAAGTTTCGCCTGTACCCAATTCTAAGATGCACCATACATGTGGCCCCACCCATTACCCTCTCTTCACCAAAACCTCCCCCCTCCCTTCTTCTTCCTTGGCCCTTTCCCCATAGGTTTTTGCTATTGTTGGGCTATAGCCTTCATGTGAAAGCTATACTTTAGCTTCATAGTAGGGCTGAGTACATTGGATACTTTTTCTAGTGCTGTCAAACAGCGCTTTTCATACATTTTGTCCAGAGTTTATGATTGGTATTTTCAGGAGGATTAGTCTGATATTAACTATTCTGCCCTTCCTGGAAACAAAAAGTCTCAAAATGTGGTTAATTTAATAGTCTCAGGACTTTTTTTGAGGTGGTCCCATTCTCATTTTATTGATGGGAAAATTGAGTGTCAGAGAGGATTATGTAGCCTGTGCAAGATGACACACCTGCTGAGTGACAGAGCTAACAGATCTCTGACCCCAAATTTATGCTTGTCACATGGTAGGTACTATGGTGCCCCCATATAGGAAGAAATCAGGGGGAGAGATAGAGAAACACGCCAAGGAGGACTTTTCACACCTCCTTCCTTTTGTTTTTCTCATTTTCTCTGTTCTTCCTTTGCCATGAGGGTCTGCTTTACTCTCTCTCATCTTCCCCTTTTCAGTTTATGAGCTGACCCTGCTTTTCACAGAGATTTCTTGTATGACCTTGAATAAGTCACTGCTCCCAGCTGGACCTTAGTTTTCCCAGGTGGATTTTGGGTTAGATCATCTCCAAAGCCCATGAGAAGGTTGTGATTCTATGACTTGGAATGAACTGGGTCCCCGGTATCGTTCAAGAGTGGATGCATGGATGTGGGAGGATGAATTACGTCTTTGGGCAGGGGCAGGGATCTAAAATGATGAAAATTAACTTTGTGAAGGGGGCATTTCTCCTCTACTAAAACAGGTTCTTTGCAATGAGTGGACAAGGACTGTAGCTGGTGATGGGCCAAGACACTCCCCTTTTTTGTCGCAGAGGTCACGATTCCGATATCCCACCTACCCTGCTGTAGCAGACTCATCATTTGTTCCATCAGCTTCTCTGAAGCCTCATGCACAGCAGCAGCTGGAAAATTACAGTACGCACAGCACTGACTCTTGCTTGCCAGTGAGTGTCTGAAAGTGGGTTGGAGTATTTGTTTATCCTGGGCAAGCAGAGCCTCAGGGGGACACCAAAGCTCTGGCATCAGATATCTGAAGGACTGTCTCACAAAAGAAGAATTAAATTTGTTTTTGGGGCATCCCCGAGGGAAAGATAGATACAAGAATAGTCGTAATAAGGGATGTGGGATGATAATAACATTTATTGATGTTGCAGGCACTGGGGTAGGCATGTTATATGCACTGGATACATGCCGGCTCAACATAAGGAAGAACTTTCTATTCCACTAGTATAATTCAATAATACAATTGTTGTCTTGGGAGTGTGCTCCCCGCCACTAGAGCTGTTCAAGTAGAAGCTACACAACTACTTGTCTGGGTAGGAAGAGAGAGATTCAGGCATTGGGTGTACAGTCAGATGAGGCAACTTCTAGGGTCTCTTAAGCCCCTATGTCTAATCATATACTCTAAATCTATTACTTTAATTTGAAAATTAGAGATGGGAAATGACCCAGACAGAACCTTGAACTCCCCTCTTTCTTGGGATAGCTGTGTGACTTGGGGCGAGCTACATAGCCCCCAGCCCCAGCATTCAGTCTCTTCATCTGATTCAGTAAGATGACTTCAGAGACCAGTGGCTAGCAGGTGCTGACCAGGATTCAGTCCTCACCCCCTTCCCTGATTAACTGCTTCGTGTTTTTCTATCCTTTCTTTAACACACTACCCCACTCTCCTCTCTTCTCCTTACAAGTTGGTTCTATAGGCCAGCAAATTGCTGTCCTTTTTGGCTTCAGTTATTTTGATTTGTGTTTCTTGTGATAAAGACCCTTGCTTAATTCCTCATTTCAGACCAGCATGTCAAGATGTCTCCAGGCAGCTGCATCTGAGGGTGTGGAGCCAGAAGTGTGATCCAGGCTAGAGATGTGAGTGTGGGGGTCACCAGTGCATAAGACACGGGTTGAGCCAGCCCAGGAAGAGGAGACGCCCAGCACTGAGCCCGGAGCTGTTCCGCATGTATCTGAAGGCTCTTCCTCCCCTGCTCTTTCTTCTTTGTGCCATAAAAATGGGGGCTTTGATAATGGCTCAAAATTATAAACTGCACAAGGAACTCAGAACTTTTATGATGGAGTCTCCCCGTGCTTGCCTTTCATCACTCCACTGTACCGAAGCCTCTCTCAACAGTCGCCTTCATTTTATAGAGAGAGCTGTTTGCTCCTAGGCCTGGGGATGGACGTCCATCCTGGTGGTGGTCGTCGAGCACCGTCTCCACAGCCTCTCCCAGACCGCAGATCCCGAGGCGCACCAGCAGGTGGCGCTGCAGCCAGCGCGGCCGCAGAGGCCGGGTCTGTGCAGCCCTGGGGCGCGAGGGGGTCCAGCCCCCGCTCCGCTGGCCTTTCCTCCTTAGATCCGCAGCCCAAACTCTGAGAACTTGATTCAGGGCGGGGGAGGGTGGTGGGTGCTGTAAGTGAGTGCCGGGAGGAGGACGAAACTGTGTAAGAGTATGCTGTTTCTCTCCTGGAACGGATAGGAAAGCACTAGAGGAGGAGAGACGCTCACGGAGCTTCTTTGATAGGCACTGGACACCTGCCCAGCCTCCTGCGTCAGGGGTGGGACACACCTGTACCGAATCCCTGCTGGTTCTCACTAAGCCACGTGGCTGAGACCCTGGCTTGGCTTCTGCTGGGAATGCCGTGTGCTGGGTTTGAATCCGACTGGGCCACTCGCTTCGCTGGGGGACTTCAGGTGAACAGCTGAGCCTCTCTGACCTTCCCTTGCGATGACAGTCACCGTGCGACAGAGGGGCGCTGTGAGTCTGGGACGCGATAAGGTATGTGTAGCTCAGCTGTTACCCTCCGTTGACGTCTGGACCCACGTAAAACTCAGCCCCTCATTAAGTTCCTTGGAAGGCCCACCTGCCCCAGGCATCCAAGCACAAGGGAGCTGTCAGAGGGAGGTGGAGGAGGGGCCGCATCAGAGGGCACCAACCCCTTCCACGGGACTCCCCTGCTCCTTCCCTGGGCCTCTGTCCCCTCCCCACTTTCTCTCTCCTGGCTTCCTCCCCCTTTCTCTCTCCTGCGTGCTCTCCGGACTTTCCCAGAGCAGAATCAACATAGATTCCTAAGCAGCTTCATCATATTCTAAAGTCTCAGCACATGGCAACATCCTTCCCCACAGTCTCACCGTATCATAATATTTTCCCTAGGAAAGCCAATTCCCTCCCTAAGAGGAATTCTAAAGCTGGATGTTGGCTGGGTCCAGTGGTTCCTACCTGTGGTCCTAGCACGCTGGGAGGCTAGGCAGGTGAAGCGCTGGAGCTGAGGAGTTCGAGACCAGCCTGAGCAAGAGTGAGACCCTGTCTCTATTAAAAATAGATAAATTAGCCAGGCGTGGTGGCAGGTGCCTGTTGTCCCAAGCTACCAGGGAGGCTCAGGCAAGAGGATCACTTGAGCCCAAGAGTTTGAGGTTGCTGTGAGCTATGATGATGCCACTGCATTCAACCCGGGGCAACAGAGTGAGACTCTGTCTCAAAAAAAAAAAAAAGAAGCTGGATGTAGGATGGTTTTCAATTCCTTGTTGTGTAACAAGATGGAACCCCTCCAAGAAGGCGTGATGCAGAAGCGAGGCTGAGTATACTGAAGCCCTGGCTGCTCTCCAAGTGGGCATTGCCCTTCTATCTCCTGGAGTCCAGCGAGCAGTGGCTGGAGCCCACCAGGCCACACCTTTGCATTAGTAACCAGATACACTCTGATGATCTGTGGCCCCCACAAGTTTTGGGCAGTTTCTGAAGTGTTCTCTCTGGAATCCTTATTATATCCATGTACTTAGCTGGGCAGCGAGCATCCAGAGGTTTAAACCTTTCTTCACTGCAGTGCCAGCAATGAAATGGTGCTGGAGAAGAGCACTGGTGGGGCAGGATCTGTCACCTCTCTGCGCCTTATTTATCTGCTCCAGAGAATCAGGAGTCTGGACCAGATATTGTGAAACTCCAGAGTTTCGAAAGTCTTTGAGTCTTTGTATCTCACTTACTGCCATCCAGGACAGAGGGTGGTTAGTGGATGGGCGGCTCTCAGATGATTTGTCTGGTGTAAATATTTGGCTCAGAACATGTTTTCTTCCCTTCCTCTGTCTGGAGAAGCTGACCAAGATGAGGCCAGTGTGACCCTGGCTCAGAGCCAGCAGAAAGCCTTCACTCTAGGAAAAACTGCCTTGAGAGTGAAGGCAAAAACAAACAAACAAACAAAAAAAAAAACCCAAACAAACAAACCCCTTGGCAATCTTTTTCAGAAAGCATAGTCAAAAGGGGTGTTCAGTTTGCTCATGGAAGCTCTGATTGATTGACGTGATAATACTCAGCCTGAGGGAGGTGGCCTCTAGGGTGTGCAGGGAGAAGGAAAGGGGTGCCCTCGGGACCGTTACTCTGTTGCGGGGCCTCAGAAGGGCTGTGGTTAGCCCTGTCAGCCCAGTGGTCTGGCTCAGTTGAACCAAGCACTTCATTTACTCCTAGGATGTGTCAGGCATGGGGCCAGGCACAGGTGAGAAAATAAGGTATCTGCTCTTGAGAGGCTCCTGTTTGGCAGAGTTCTTCCTGCTACCATCTTGGGGTATACCCCCAGCACCCTGAGGCCTGTTCTCTCTTTCATCCTCCATCTCGCACAGCTAAAGGGTTGGGGGAAGAACACTGCACCACAACTGACAGGCTGTGTGGTTTTGGTCAAGTTACCTGACTACTCTGGGCCTCAGTTTCCTTATGTGCAAAACAGAGATAATAACCTGGAACTCCGCCGGCACCTATAGCTCAGTGGGTAGGGCACCCGGCCACATACACCCAGGCTGGAGGGTTCAAACCCAGCCCAGGCCAGCTAAACAACAATGACAATGACAACAACAAAAAATAGCCAGGTGTTGTGGCAGGCGCCTGTAGTCCCAGCTACTTGGGAGGCTGAGGCAAGAGAATCACTTAAGCCCAAGAGTTTGAGGTTTGCTATGAGCTGTGACACCGTGGCACTCTACCCAGGGTGACATAGTAAGACTCTGTCTCCAAAAACAAACAACAAACAACAAACAGACAAACCTGGAACTCCCAGAACTTCCTGGGGGTTATACGAACCAGGGAACAGAAGCACCTTGCATAGTGTTTACATGTAGTGTTTGTTGTGCCCAAGTCTGTAGGTTAGAGAAGCACTTTAGAAGAAGCACAGACAGGCTGTCAGTCTGATGGCTGGTCCTACTTGCCCATCCTAATTGGCGTCCCCGTCTCCAGACAGACCCATATCTCTTCCTGCTCATTTGACCTCAGGGCCTGGCACATAGTAGGTGCTTGATACTTGTTTGTTGAATGAATGAATGAATAAGTGAATGTCCCCATACTGCTTTCTCCTGGTCCAAGTGCACAGGACCAGTACAAGGGGCTGTCTCCTCTAAGGCAAGAGGCTCCATGCTGGTCCCCACCGGCTCCATACTGAGGTAGGGTCAGCACTGCATCACACCTGAGTCCTGGACCAGCTGATGGCCAGGTTTTCCTGGATGACCTTGGGCATGACACCCACCCACTGCATCCCATCTGTAAGAGACACTGTGCTCTGAGAGGCCACCAGTCGGCCTTTCAGGGCCTCCCTTTTCTGCCTTGTGCCTTCTGAGCTCCTCTCTTTTCCCCATCACCCACTACAAGGCAAACTTCTGTCTTGCCTACCCAGATGGAGAAGAAATCAGAACCTGCTTTTTGAGTCATAATTTTCGGTTTGATGTTTTTATTGCCTCCTGCCGAATGATTTAAGTGCATTCACAAATGATGATATTGTGCCCCTTTAAACAATTCGAAAATCAAATAAAACACTAAAATCAAACCCACCAATCAGCCGGTAACAGAGGCAGCAATGGGGTCTCAGGGGAGACATGTCCTTCAGGCAGCACAGAAGCGGGGGGCCCTCTCCCCCTGCCCTGCCTGGCTTCAGTGAGGGTTGAACCCACAAGGTCAAAGCAGAAAGGAAGGGATCAGGAAAAGCAGAAGCTACCGTAGAGAGACTGGGCAATTATAACTGACCTGCCAGCCCGTGCTTGTGGTAGGTACTTTAAAAAATATCTCTTTTAATCCTCACAATGACCCTGTGCGAGTAGGGTAGGAACTAAAATAAAATCTTAATAAAAATAAATGGCTCTCCCCTCAGTAACTGACCTAATGGACCCCCTCTTGGATCCCTAAAACTGAGTTGCTAGCATTGAGAAAGGAGATCAGGTGTGCCTCATAGAGACGTGCCCCTGCCCTCTTAGAGACGTCCTTCATGGCCCACTAACTCCTAAGGCTCTGCAAGACCTACCTGGAGCTCCTCAATATACACAACAAACCACTGGAGTCTGTCTGGTACTTTGTCTCTGATTAACAGACAGTTTATCTTATTTTTTTTTTTTAGACTTTTACTATGTCACCCTTGATAGAGTGCCATAGTGTCACAGCTCACAGCAACCTCAGAGTCTTGGGCTGCAGTGATTCTCTTGCCTCAGCCTCCCAAGTAGCTGGGACTACAGGCACCTGCCATAGCACCAGCTGTTTTTTGTTGTAGTTGTCATTATTGTTTAGCAGGCCCGGGCCGGTTTGAACCCTCCTGCCCTGGTGTATGTGGCCAGTGCCCTAACCACTGCACGACAGACACCTAGCCCAGACACTTTATCTTAAGCATTCCTTTTCACTGATTCCTGGTCTTTTACACAGATAACTTTCAGTGATTGTTAGCTAAAGACTCTTTAACCCCACCTATAACTGTACATGCTCCTGCTTCCAGATGTCCCACCTTTTAGGGCCAAACCAATGGATGGTTTCCATGGATTCATTTGTGACCTGTCTTGTAATCCCCATGTCCCTGAAATGTATAAACCTAGACCGTAGCTCCACCACCTTGAGTCCACGTGGTCAAGGCTTCTTGGGTGTGGCTCCGGTCATGGTCCTCAAACTTGGCCCAGAATAAACTTCTTTAGATTATTTTACAGAGTTTGGCTTCTTTTCTGTCAACAAGGGTGAATATGGACTGGCCCAAAGACTGTAGACTAGCTGATGGTATAAACACAGCTGACACTTGTGGAACACCTACTAGGTGGCACTTGTAAGCATTTGCCTAGTACCGACTCACTGCATCCTCGTAATAGCAATATGAGATTGGTACTTATACTGTCTCCATTGAGAAGCCCCCATGAAACTGTGGCCCAGAGTGGTTGGCTGACCCTGGTTACATAGATAGTGGGTGGCAGAGCTGGAGGGAAACCAAGCAGTCTGTGTTCTTCATGACCACCTTAGCTGCCTTGCTAAAAGAAGGAATATACCACAGCAGGGTGGAACCATAGGGAGCAGAGGTAATTATTGGGTGGGTGGGTGGAGGCCATCATGGAGATTTGACAGATGGGAACTTGTGTTCTTTGGACCCCAGTGTGGGAAATAGTGATTAGATTCATCAAACAGTTCAGTTCTTATAGAAACCTTGCGGTTAAATATCATCCCCATTTTACAGATGAGCAAACTTCAGTATCTTGCCCTATGCCACGCCAGTAAGAAATGGCAGGGGCAGGATTTAGTCCTGGGATTGTCTGACTGCTGGGTTACAGGTTGGGAGCCAGGGACATCCCAATCTCTGCTGTGTTCACCTGCTGCCCTCCCTGGGAGACTTAGTGTTTTTATCTGTGACATCTGAGTTCAGAATAGGTCATCCTGAGGGATGGTCTATGAGTACTGTAAGTGGCAGATGCTCTACCAGGCAAACCACCCCCACCATCCTCACCACATGACAGACATCACCAGTCGATCACAGATATGGCCTTAGCACTTACCTGAACACTGTCATTTGATTGAGATTGGAAATGAGAGGAAATGTTCCATTTTGGGAGGCTTCCTATGTAGGAACCATCAAACCACACATGGCTAAATATTCTCAGAGAATAGACAAAACCTATTATGTATTATATAAAATATAGCATGTGCTCAGCATGACTTCCTGGCAAGAACAGCAACCACACCCTGCTCTCTTGTGAAGGAGCATCCCTGGCTGGCATGTGGAGCATCAGACCAAGTAAGGAATCACCCCATGGGAATTCAGGGATGCTCTGCGTGCCTGCTCCGGAATCACATGCAGTTTGTTGTGCTGACTGGAAACTAAGTAGCAGCAGTAGCTGATGTAGCACTTTAATGAGCAACTAAAATTAATTTAAAAAGTGAACTACCCAGGCTTTGTGACTAATAAAATAATAAGCTCATATCCATTGCCAAAATGTCTGTGAGTGGGAGAGAATGTGACAAGAGCAGAAAATGTGAATTGGTTATTCAAAAAAAGCAAGAGGATTATTATTATTATTTTTTTTGGAAAGACTGTAACTTGCTTCCTCTTAACATGACTTTCACCTTGAGCCTTGCTTGTTCTAAATATGCCTCTGAAGCTTGACAAGAATCCTTTCAGCTTTGATGCTGTGGGGGCAGAGACAGCCTCTGCAGTTTTGTTTTCATCCGTCCATCCACCCACCCACTACCCACCCTCCACATCTCTAATAAACATTTATTAAGCACCTAACCTGTTTCAGGAGCACTGCTAGGAAGGGAGGCTATAAAGATGAAAAAGATGGATCCCTACACCCACGGGGCTTCCCGGTTAGAAAGAACAGACACACATGTAACTAGGAAAGTGACCCATAGTGTAGAAATGGGGGGGAGGGGGATGAAAATAGTTTATGAGGCAGATCAGGATTGGGAAGGGTGTTTTGGGAAAAGGGAACTGCACAGGCAAAGGCACAGAGGTATAAAGAGTCCCGACTCACTAGGAGAGCCTCAGGCAGCACGGCAGGGCTGCCATCGGGGTGAGCAGCACTCAGTGCCTGGGGATCGGCCCTGACCTGTACCTGCTGAGTGACTAAAATACTCTCCCTGATTGTGACTGTGAATCCTTTAAATGCAGTGAATATACATCACTAGCAGGTACAGCCCCTGCTAAATTCCTGCCCTCCCCACCAGTGAAAGGGCTGCCTCGGCAGAAGAGCATTTGAGTGTCTGTGTGCAGGCCACTGCACCATTATAATCACATCTTCATCGGGACACAATTTCTTGGGTAAGTGCTGTCTGCACCGCCAGAAGCGTGTTCTCAGCAAATTGCCTCGGTGTGTGATTTGTTGATTGAAATAGGGAGAGGAGAAGTGATCCAGGGATGCAGGTGGGGAGGTGGCCTCACACAGGGGAAGGAGCGGAGGCTTCGGGGTCACTTACAGGCTGAGGTGGGGCTGGGACTTGACCTCTCCGGTTTCCTTCAGCCCCTCCCGCCAGGGCTGGCCAGCGCCTGCAATGTGCTTTGTCTTTCTCTGTCCAGGGCCCAGGCGGGTCCACCACCTGACTTGTCAGTGCAGCTGGGGCTCCTGATTCTTCCAGCCCTTTCTCTGACCAGCACTCTCAGCTCTGTAAGCTGGAAGGTGGCAGTTGCATTCTAGACTGTGTCTCTACCCTGCAATTTCTTTCCTCCTCTTCCTCTGCCTCCTCTTCCCTTTTCTCTTCCTTCTTTTCTTTTTCTGGTTGCATTTCTATCTTTCTAAGAAAACCCCTCAGTCCAACTTCTACCCCTGACTGAAGAGTCCTGTGGAGGCAGCAGGGGTGACTGTTCTCTATGCTAAATTGGGCTGTCGCAGAGCTCCCTGTACAGCTGTGTGGGGTGTGTACTGCACATCTGTACAGTAAGATGCTGTCCTCCCCTGGACTAAGGGTGTGCAGGGGCAGCCCTGAGCAGTCTGTCCCCCTGGACTGCAGTTCCATTTGGAGCTTCCCTCTGCTCCGTGGCTGGTCATCCATCTTCGATCCCTGTCCTCCCACTCTTTCCCTTAACTCGTATTACATTGGCATTGTCACTCCTATGGGAGACATTCCTCTGTGAGGGAGCAAAGCAGGGGACTGGGGCAGGGTCAGTCATTTGTGGGCCATGAACTGGCCATTTCTCACCATCTCTTATTACTTTGCTTTATTCCAATGGTTTTATTTTGAAATGGAAGTTGGATCCAGTTAGAATATTCACTTTATGAATATTTTTAAAAGTGGAGCACACCATTAAAGTATGTAGCCTGCATTTCCTGCATTTGCTACAAATGGAGCACAGAATTTGGGACAATTTTGGCTTCGGTTCCATTCAAAAGCCACTTTCCGTACATCTGAGTGGGGAGTGAGGGGCTGTCCTTGTCCCAGAGTGGCTTCTGCCCAGGCTGGGGGTGTAAATAAGTAGGTGCTGGGTGTGTGTGCAGGGGAGCTGGACACAGGGAAGGGAAGCCTGCCCACTCTGGTCTCTGCAGCCCTCCTGTCCCCGCCTCTGGCCACTTGCCACCCTGTGCCCTACATTACCTCTCTACCAGCCCCAGAACAGATTCTGAATTGGGGCTGGAGGAAGTGCTTTTAGCCACCCCAGCAACCAAGCTACAGGTCTTAGCCCTGAGTAAAGAAGGGAGGGGCTGCTCGCATGGGCAGCCAGGGGCCGGGGGCCCTGCACGTGCAACCTCAGCTAATCCTCGCCATCATTCTCACGGTAGGGGTCAAGTGGCAGCTGCAGTAAGCTGATAGTTCCATGCCCGGCACTCCACCAGGGGGGGTCCCTGGAGGCCCAGCAGAGGCAACAGAATGAGCCTCAGTCGCCTTCTCTCTCTGGGACTCTTCTGTAGGGGCAGAGGTCCCAGAGGGCAGAGCCAACCCGGGACCGTGCTCAGGAGCTGGGGGAGTTTCTTCCCTGTGCATGTGACACTGTGTAACTGAGGCTCTGCTGTGTCCCTCTAGGCCTCAGGCGACCTGGCCTAGCCAACAATTGTCATGACATTCATCTTTTATTGTCCCTCCGTGTGTCTTCTCAGTGGGGCTGGGGCGTGTTACAGGTGTAACATATGAGGTTTGCTATGGGATGCTGCAAGGGTACGATGTAGAATCCAAAGCCTGTGCTCTGAGCCAGTGGCTCTCAGAGATGAGGGTGAGTTCTTGGTTCTGCTCTCTGCGGTTGTGCTCTGTGCCAGCTGGGTGCCGGCCTTCTGTCCAGGCTGGTCTCTGGTTTTGGTGTTTGTAATACCACACTGCGTTCCACAATTCCCTAAATAATTAATTTTCATGTGGGGCTCATTTGAATTTTGAAAGCCTATCTCTCTCTCTTTTTTGGAGACAGAGTCTCAAACTGTTGCCCTGGGTAGAGTGCCGTGGCGTCACAGCTCACAGCAACCTCAAACTCTTGGGCTGAAGCGATTCTCTTGCCTCAGCCTCCCAAGTAGCTGGAACTACAGGTGCCCACCACAACACCTGGCTATATTTTTGTTGCAGTTATCATTGTTGTTTTAGGTGGCCCAGGCTGGGTTCAAACCCACCAGCCTTGGTGTATGTGGCCAGCGCCCTACCCACTGAGCAAAACCCATCTCTTGTTATATGTTAGTCCTTCAAACCGTGGCCTCCTTTCCCTGCCCTCCTAGAAATGCTGCAATCTTGGCACACTGGGTCACATGACTCATGTGAGTCAGAGCTACTTTATAATCTTAAGAAAACCTTCTTTCCCACTAAATGATTTGAATTTGGTATAGCCGAGCTGTGTGGCTGCCAGCACTTATTTTAAAGTCTGTGGGGTGCATCACAAAACATTTTGAAGGGGAATTGGGCAGACACCACCCTTCACAGGTGTATGCTTTGGTCATTAGGAAGGACTTCAATGGAAAGATAAATACGCCACCCTCTTCAGGAGTTCAAAGTCATCCATACGTGTCATAGACTGTATTGTGTCCTTCTCCCCACTAAATTTGGATATTGAAGCCTAATTCCCAGGTTAAAGGGCTCAATTTCTGGAGGAACTGTACATGTCCTAATGCATATACCTTACTGGTTATGGTTATTACTCTCACTCTATAGCAAAGGAAACTGAGTCCAGAGAGGTCATCTCACCTGCTACAGGTTACACAAATGGTGACGTCTAATTCCCCACATCTGCCCCAGGTCTGATGCCCTGGGTCTTCAAAACCTGACTGGTTCCCCTAGGCCCCCGCACAGGGGTTCTGCCTGAGTCCTGCAGTCCTTCCCAGAGCCTGGAGTCCTAGGTTGGGTTTACGTCTCTGTCGTTGGTGCAGGGTCCTGCCTGCCAGCCCGTACTGTGGAGTGTGGCTGCAGACAGTGAGCGGCCTGTCAATTTCACATGGAAGGGGCAGTTTGTTCCCAGGTATTCTTCTCTCTTAGGTTGGCATGCCCTCCTGGCTGGGGCCTAAGAAGAACACGCACCCTTACCTTCCCAATTGGGGCCCAAGGGGCAGCATCCATGTCCACACAGGACAACACGTGGGCTCCTGAAAGAGATCGTGTGGGGATTAGAGAGGCAGGAGGGGGCAGGTGAGCTACTATGTGATGTCAAGAAAAGGGGACAGAGGGCGGTGCCTGTGGCTCAAAGGAGTGGGGTGCTGGCCCCGTATAGGTTCAAACCCAGCCCCGGCCAAAAAAAAAAGAAAGAAAAGGGGTCAGACTTCGGAATTGGGCACGCCTGGATTCTAATCCAGAGCTGTCTCTTCATCTGCAGAAGGGCGACACCTATCCTACCCCAGGGGTTTGCTGTGGAGACTGAACAGAATGGCGTACGAGAGTGTTAGCACAAAGGAACATAGCAAGTTCTCACTCAATAACTTAGGAGGTAGCCTGGTGTGGTTAAAAGACTGTGCTGCGACTTTAAGCAGACCTGAGCTTGGGGTCTAGTTCTCTCACGTACTGGCCTGGTTTCCCCACCTGTAAATTGGGAATAACAGTACCCATTTCCCTGCTTGAGAATTTTTCTATTTCATCAGTTATAAGACATATCCTCCATCCTAACATCTACATTCTACATCCTAACAGGTCTCTAACACTGTACCATCAGTGACCTCTCAGTATGGTGTTAGAGTTTAACTGGTACTATATTTCTTTTCTACTGTCACATAAAATAACATTGACCCTTATAGTTGTTGTTACCTTGGATTTGATGAAATCCAGTATAGGAACTTGTGATTATGAATGGCCCAGCACAGCGCCTGGCACAGAGTGGGAGCTCAGTCGATGGCAGCTGTTATTGCCCGGAGGACCATGCACAAGTTTTAAAGTATCTTTGAGCTTTGGTTACCTCATCTGCACAACTGGGATAATTATCTCTACTTTATAGGGCTAGAGAGCATCAAATGAGATTGACAAATAGACTGAGGCATCTATCAGACCTTCTGCATGTAACAGGAGCTCTCAAATACCCTCCTCCCCCCTAGGACTACACCTGGGGAAACTTCCCCTTTTCAGATTTTTGGCCCAAGGGAGGAGAGGGAACTCCTCATGTCTGAGCTTTTTAGGCTCTGCAGGGCAATCTTATCTCCTGCTCACAGTTGCCTTCTAGTGGTTCCAAGGATCAGGCAAGGCTTTTTGAACCAGTAGGGGAGATTAGGAAAGAAACTTGCTTGGCTCCAAGAAGACCTTGACTGAGGACCTGGAGTCTAAGCCTGGGGACTGCAACTAAGAAGATGTAACCCCCCGAGCCTTCTGCTGAGGTTGTCTTTATACTTGGATGAGGGCTGGGCAAATCCCCCAGCTCTTGGATCTCAGTGGAGAGATCATTCCTCGGCTTCCCCCTGCCCCTCAGGGGAACACACCTCCACGTT
The DNA here is from genome assembly GCA_963574355.1 of Loris lydekkerianus. Taxonomy (NCBI): domain Eukaryota; kingdom Metazoa; phylum Chordata; class Mammalia; order Primates; family Lorisidae; genus Loris; species Loris lydekkerianus. The sequence goes on along the minus strand of CAUYPK010154563.1, from coordinate 40,235 downwards.
GGGGACAGGTGAGAAGGGAGCATGTGCTGGCTTTGGTTGTTGCAAAACCAACTGGCAACATCCCTTCTCTGTGTGCACAAGACACCACAGTCTGGATCGGGATCAGCCAGAATTAGTGTCAAATCCTGTCGTGGGTAACCATGGCCGCATGATGTTTGCTCCACAGGTCTCGGAGTCTTCATCTTTATTATCTTCAGGTTAAAGCAGATGTAGGGTCTGCCATACAGTTATCAGTGCTTAAAGTTATTAGGCTGCCTGCCCCGCTTTTCTCTTCCCCACCTCAAGTGCTTTAGAAAGATCATAAGAAAAGACCCTAAGCGATATTGACCTCAACTACAAAATGCTCAGCTGTCTTTCCTGCTGCTATGATACTTGTCTTTGAAGTGAACCTTCCCCTGGAAATCTGTAACATCACAGATGGGCAGATGCAAACGATTAGGCCACGAGGAAGTCCCGGGGGTTCACCATTCAAAGAGGAAAAAATAACCCTCATTTAAGCCCTTTGCCTGACTCCTTGAAATCCTCCCATGGCCCTGGGCCCTCCTGCTTGGAGGTGGAGAGAATGGCAGTGGAAACACCACGACGGAGGGTAGGAGCGGAAAGCCTAGACTGACACTTTGCATAGATCAGTTACCGGGTAGGCGCTGCTGTTAATTTCAGCTACGCAGAAGAAGATTCTCAGACAGAGACAGGAAGAAACTTGCCCTTGGTCTCACTAAGTCAGGATTCAGACTTGACGCTAAAGCCCTGTACCACTAGCCTGTAGTCCCCTCAGCAAGGTCGCCCTCCTTTCTATGCCAGGTGGTAAGCCACAGCCCGCATTTTATCAGGGACCCATTGAGAGGTTCCCGTATGTCTCAGGGTGCTACACTGAAGCTCTTCTCTTCCCTTCTCAGTGACGGACTGATATATCATTGCCATCTTCCAGATGAGAAGACTGAGGAGCATAGAAGCAAAGTGGTTTTCTTTTTTTTTTTTTCTTTTTCAAAATTTATTTTATTTTTTATTTTATTCGTTTTTTGACAGAGTTTTACTTTGTCATCCTCCGTAGAGTGCTCTGGTGTCATAGCTCACAGCAACCTCAAACTCTTGGGCTCCAGCGATACTCTTGCCTCAGCCTCCCTCCTGAGTAGCTGGGATGACAGGCACCTGCCATGATGCTGGATATTGTTTTAGAGATAGGTTCTTGCTCTTGCTCAGGCTGGTCTTGAACTTGTGAGCTCAAGCAATCCAGCCGCCTCAGCCTCCCAGAGTGCTAGGATTACAGGCGTGAGCCACCGTGCCCGGCAGACTCAAAGTGGTTTTCTTGAGGTCATTTAGCAAGTCAGAGGCAGGGTTAAATGAGAATCCAACGTGTTTGACGCCCCGTCCTACCACACATTAGCTTGGTGACCTTGGGCAGGTTAGTGAGCCTCTTTGTGTACAGGTAGCTCTGGGTGAGATAGGAATATTATTCTCCATCTTGGAGGGTTTTTATGAGCTAATAGATAAACAGAAAATAGCACATTGCCTATATGACATATAGCTGGCATTCAATAAGCAGAGATCCTATCCTTTATCATTGGGAAAAGAAGTCAGAATATTTTGGTTTGCCTTAAGAAAATCCAATCTGTAAAATTCACAACTTTGGGTCAGGACAGGTATTATTTCAATTATTCAAGGATCCATGCTTTTCATGAAGGGTTTATCAAGGGTCCTTGAAATGGCAGCTACATACGCACGCTGCCATGTCTGTTTACGAGTCACTAGTTAACTCGACAGTGATGTTAGTGGGAAGAGAGAAAGAGCAAAGCCTGCATTATCGAAAACCAGTGCTAGGACTGCTAGAAATCAAATGGTATTGCAGGAAAAAAGTAGGTCTGGAAGAGTACCCAAGGAAAAGATTTCATTTAAAAATACCCATCTCACCCTCTTTCCTTGCAACCCATCCTTCTGTTGTTCAAAGCAAGAGAGAAATGCACGGAGCCAGGCACCCTTAAACACTTCCCCTTCAACTCTAAATGTGCAGTGACTGGTGATTGGAATGAGCCTTCACAATGTAAGACGCCAGGGTTGTAATTGTTAATACTTTTGGCCGTAATTTATCCTGCTTTCCCTTTGGGTAACTAAATAGCTTTGATCACGAGTTGCCCATTTGGCTTATAAGTCTTCTTGATGAATCGCTCTCATTCTCCCAGTCTCTTCTCTGGGCTGCGGTAATGCTTGACAACTGCCTTGGAGCCTCCATCTCCTGTGGATGCAGCGGGGAAGAGCCATCTATTAGGAGGAACGTGTGGAGAACAAAAAGCCCCTGGCTCTGGGAGTTGGCAGGTGGAGGGAAAAGCTCTGTCCTCAGGACAGAGAGGCCAGAGCCCCGGATGAGGGACACGATCTGTGCCCAGTGACCTCCAGTGTGTGAGGCACCCCTACTTGTTTAGGATCCTTGGATCAGGGGTAGCTGAGCAAATTCTGCCTACTGAGCTCTGGTGAGTGTCCAGAGCATCTTCATTAAGAAAATGCCGTGTGCTAAATTGTGTACTCACTGCACAGATAACCAAGAGCAGCGGAGTAGAGATCATGAATGCTCCAGTATTGAAGGTTTCATCTTTCTAGGCTGACTGCTTTCCCATTTCCCACTGAAGCTAGGTGAAGCCTGTGAGTAGTTCTCACAAATGAGGTGTGGCAGAAATGATGTGGGACCTGTTGGCTGTGGCAATTAAGAGTAGAGGTACTTTCGGGAGGCTGAGGCAACAGAATTGCTTAAGCCCAAGAGTTTGAGTTTGCTCTCAGGAGGCTGAGGCAAGAGAACCGCATAAGCCCAAGAGTTTGAGGTTGCTGTGAGCTGTGACCCCATGGCACTCTACCGAGGGCCACATAGTGAGACTCTGTCTCCAAAAAAAAAAAAAGAGTAGAGGTACTCTCTTTTTCCCTAGATAATAGCTAATGAGAGAAGAGCCTGAAAACCTAGAGGAAGACAGAGACCCAAGATGGAAGAAGCCTGGATCCCTGAATGACAGCGTGGAGCAGAGCCCCACTGCCAATTGCATTAGCCTATAGCATGAGTGAGGAATAAATTTTTATTATGTTAAATCACTCTGATTTAAAGGTTGATCGTTATAGCAGTTAACCTTACCTGTCTAATAGAGGCAAAACTTTATTTAACAGAATTCAAGTTCTCCAACTGAAGAAAAACCCAGGTGGCAGTCTATTCTGAGTTAGCAGGGTGACTTCTATTAAGTAGGTCGTATATTGCAATTCGTCTCTGATAGCTGCTAAATGGAAGTTTAGCTTATACCTTGAAGAACATTGGCTAGATGGATTCTTAATTATTAGACCATATCAATTATTTTTTCAGGGTGTTGAAAGGAAGAACATGGCCTTTCTCTAAAAGGACCTTGACCCCTCTATTTTTTCCCTTAGCCTCCACTAGATATATGAGCAAGATTCCATCTCTTCAAATCAATGCAAGTGTCCCTTCTCCTCCACGAGTTGAGACTGTCATCTTTCTTCTGGACTATTGCAACGAATTTCTAACTGGCCCTCTGCCTCCTGTGAACCCCCCTCCAATCCAACCTCCACCTGATCTTCCTAAAATGAAGATCGAATCAAACCACTCTCCCTCTTGAGAATATCCAAGCTTCTTTTCTTCAGAAGACCCTCCACGATGTGTCTTCCTATCTCTATTTTCATCAGGCTCTCACAACTTCTGTCTTTGCTCTTCTCCTTTTCTGATGGATTATTCTTCCTGCTTGTCAGCCTGCAGCCACTGGCCCAGCCTCCAAGGCTGTGTGTGTCCCTCTGCCAAGAAGCCTTCGGCATCCATTCCTTCTGGTGTCCAGGCTTGAGTTCTATCCCAGCACCTGCAATACCTCTTATTTATTTATTTATTATGTTTTGAAATAATTTTATAGGCAGGCGTTCTCTTTATGTAGGGAATGGCATAAATGTTAGTGATTGAAAAGTTTCATAGTTTCCATATACCAATTATTTCATTTTGGATGACTTCTATAACATTATGCGAGATACAATGTTCATTTTGTCAAAATAAGGTATTGAAATCTTAAAACATTAAAACTTAAAAGTTTCTCAAACAAGGTACCAAATATTTCTCATGTATTTAAATTCCTAATTTTGAAAGGAAATATATTTCCGAAGGATAGAGGTCTTATTTCATGCTCCTCTGGAGTATTTTTTTTAATCTTTAAAAACATTATTAACTATTTAATTAATTCATTTATTTTTTTATTAATGTAAGGGTACATTCAATTAGGTTACATTGTTTGTGTTTGTTAGGTAAAGTCCAAGTTGTAGCTGAGCCCTTTACCCAGGAGATGTGCCATATACCCCTACAATGTTAATCTGAAACTAGTGGATGAATGACTACGTGCCCACACGAGAGAAACACACATTTAAATTCAAGAAGGGGGAGGGAGGAGGGGATTTGGTAAGCTCTCACCTATCGGGTACAATGTAGGGATATATGGCACACTTCATGTATTTATTGCCTGACAGGCCCACATCCTGCTAGCCTTCAAGCTTTCTGGGGAGGGACATAGGGGACTGATGTCTCTTCCCTAGAGCTAGCCCAAATGTGGGGCTCAAATGACTGGAAAACTCCTGGACTCTGTTGCTGCTAATCAATCCAGTTACTAAGACAACTTTCCCTCCTTGTGCCTCAGTTTCCCCATAAACAAAACTGGGAGGTTGCTTGTCCAGGGACCGTCCTGGATGGTCTTTCAGGGTCTTTCCAGTTTCAGCATTCCAGGATTCTATGGTTTTACCACTAATAGCGCAGTCATGTGAGGGAAATCAATACTCAGAGTTTTTTCTGTGTGCAAGCCGAAAGACTGTCCTTGGGGGTGCATGTGACTCTCAGCTTTGCCTGACACCAGAGAGAATTTATCATCACAGAACAGCTTATGGTGCAGGTTTAGCAAATGTGGCGTCTCAGACGTTCCGGCATTTCATTTATCAAGTAAACATGGCTTCGTTATTTAGGCTTCAGTCACTTAGCTCATAAACTATCACTCAGATATAAAAATGGGGTAAGATGTCCTCTTTTATTGACCCTGATGAGAAATGGGCACGATCAATTATGTCTCAGCCTGGGAAGAAAGGCCATTTGCAGGCTTGTAACTTGTTACACGGACACTATTTCAGGACGTGATACAGAGTGAGCAAGAATTCTCAACATCATGCAGTGCCATTACACGTGGGCTCAGGGGGTTCCATCACCATTGGCCATGCTGCCGTGGGAAAGCTTCCTTCTCTCTACCCAGCCCATGTTAGCCCTTGGGTCAGGGCTCTCCGACATGCATTCTCCAGGGCTGCTGTTGGGAAGGTTCTCCCCGCTCCCGGCACTCCAGGAATACGACACAAGGGAGTCAATCGTATCTAAGGGAGTTACATTCATAGGTTTAACAAGCTCGCGTGAGAAGGTGGCGATTGTGTCATGATGCTGGCAACCCTTCCCTGCCAAATGCCTGGCTTTGGGCACATCGAATTAGGCCCCTGGTGACTACACGTGCAGAGACTCCTTGGGCACTCCCTACTCAGTGCTGGCCACCCAAAGCATCTGATTCCAGCTAGGCTCCAGGATGACTGTTTCCCCAGCAGTCTCCTTTGGTTTCCAAGGGCCTCTGGGGTCGGCCTGTCTTCTGAGAACTTCCCGTTCCCCCATCTACTCCATATTCCTATATCATGGCTGAGTCTTCTGATATGCATTTGAAGCCCTTCCTCTTCCAGGAAGGTTTTTTGGCTTGTTCTTCCGTTTGCCCTCTTCACTCCTGCCACACTGCCCACCTGATTAGGGGGTGCTGAGTGGGCATAGTTCCGTGCCACCACTTACCTTTTTGTTCCAGAGGCTTCCAGGTCTTTGGGAACAGAGCCTGCCTGGTGGTTCTTCCTGACCCCAGCGCCCCTTGGTGCAGGACACCCTGGAGACTCTCATTAGCATTTGTTGCATGGCACCATCACAGAAGTTGGGGAAGAATTGACTCCTCAGGTGAAAGTCCAAATGCTTACCTTGGTCTGCAGCTCTGCTTGACCAGTCCCAATGCTTGGTCTGTGGCTCTGCTTGACCAGTCCCAACGCTTGGTCTGCGGCTCCGCTTGACCAGTCCCAACGCTTGGTCTGCGGCTCTGCTTGACCAGTCCCACCGGCCTCTCCTTTTCCTCTTGTTCTGTTTCCGGACCCAGGCTTTATCCGCTGTCATGGGATCTGCTCACAAGCTGATTCTTGCCTCTGTGCAAGAATCTTTCTTTCTTTCTTTTTTCCTGTCCCTCCCTGTGCCTGTTTGCAATGCCTGGAATGCCTTTCCTCTCACACAGTAAAGGGTACCAATCCATTAAGACCAGTTTAGACAGCAGTTCCTCCGGACAGCCTTCCCTGAGCTCCACATCTGAGTGAGGACCCCTCCTCCAGGCTGTCACAGCACCCCATGCTCTCTCCTGGCACTCAGCACGAGGCCTCATAAACAGCAGGTTACACACTGGCCGGCCTCCTGCACCAGGCGGTGAGCTCCTGAGGGTGGGGGTCCCATCTAAGCGTTCCAGACTGTGCGCTGCTTGTTGAATTAATGAATGGACAGATGGGGGTAGGTGGGCCCTGGGAGTCCTGCTGGGGCTAGAAATAAGAAGGTACAAGGAGACTTCAGGCTCAGGTCCAGAGGCAGACATGAGCAGCCAGGCCCAGACCGGGGGTCAGGGATCCAGGGAGGTGATGGGATCGCTGTGTCTGAGTTCAGGGAGGATCCTGTGTTCCCAGCGGGGTCCCAAGAAGGGGCGGGCAGAAGGGAAGGGCTCAGTAAGGTTGACGGGGTTGCTGGAGGTGCTTGTCTGGGCCCAGCCCCAATGCTGTGCCCCACCTCTGGCTCTTAAAGGAATGGCATGTGCCTCTGTCCTCACTGCCTTCCTTCCTATTTCCCCTCAAAACAGACCACCCCTCACAGTGCATGCAAGCACAGAATGAAAGGAGGCGCCATGTAAATTCTTACTGATTGTGAGCAAGCTGTGGCTCCCTGTTCTCCTCAAACAGGTTCTGTGTGTGTGGGCGCATATGTGCACGTGTGTACGAGTGTGCATGTGTGTTTGGTAGAGGGGGAGTGTGAACTATATTGTAGAACTTCTCCAACTTATCGGTGCCAGAATTGTGAGGGTATCCTGTTCCAGTGCAGGTGCTGGTTTGTGAGGACCAGGGCAGGGCCTGAGACCCTGCATTTCAGACAAGTTGGTGGTGCTGAGCTGCTGGACTGGGGACACACTGAAGAACCAAGAACTGGTGAAAATCAGAGCCTCTCCCCTGGGGTCCTTAAACATATTCTTTGAAGATAAAGGTTATGGGGGTATGGAATTTTCAGAATGTTTATGTCAAGAGAGACCAAAGGTATTACCATATATCATTAAATCTAAGATGATGACCTTTGTAACCATTATTCTGCATACCACAAAGAAAAAATTGCACTGATGGATAATGGTAACGATGCATTGTAAGACACATGTCCATTTCGCAGATGCTGCAATGTGTGGCTCAGCATGGATGGAATGGGATACTAGATGCAAACATTCCCTTCTCCCCTTCTCTGGGACTGCTGGGCTGGCAGGAGATAGAACTGGAACTTGCTGTGGTTTCCTTTCCTGAGAGGCCCAGAAGGTGCTTGGAGAGCATTACAGGCCCTGGGAAGGGGGAGGTTTCACCAGGCTCCCATGGAACCTTCCAGATCCCCAGCTCGGACCTGTATTGCAGGCTGAACTCCATCAGGAGGAAATCCTTTCTGTCCCTTGGCAATCTATTTCTACTAAGAAACCTCAAGCCTTTTATATTCAGGATGTCTTTTCCTTTCTGCTCAGGAAATTCAGAAGTTAAATTGAATCCCAGATGGCACAGTTTGAGCCTTTCTGCCCTTGGCCACTCTTTACAGGAATCAGAGGAAAAGAAACTACTCCGTGTCCTCTTGGTCCCAGCTCCTTCATGATAAATGGTGAAATTAATTGAATAGTGGAGCTGGTGCACCCAGGGCAGTGGTTCTTAACCACACCGTGCATCAGAATCGCCTGGGAATGCTTGTATGAACCACACCCTGGCCTCACCCTGGAGATTAGAATTCAGTTGCTCTGCTGCAGGGGCCAAGTGTTAGTAGCTCTCCAAAGCTCCCTAGGGCAGTCTCATCCTAGAGTGAGGTTGAGAACAGTTAATCTTCTAGTCCAACCTATTTGACAGATGAGAAAACTGAGGTCCAAAAAAGCCAAGAGATTTGCCTCTGGGTTATGATAGGTGGCAGAGATGGGGCTTCATTTTCCCAGATTATCTCTGGATTTTTCATTCAAAGGTCCTACTAAGCCTGGCTGTAGGCATAGGTGGACACACCAGCACACACAAAGATACATAGCTGTGTCTGCTTGCATGTGTGTGTACATGTGTGTGGGAGACAGGAAGAGAGAGAGATTTACTCTGTATTGTACAATCCACGCAAGACTTCATGTTAAAAATGGACATGCTTGGTGTTGTTTGCCTAATCGTCACTCGTGACAGGTCTTGGGCGTGGAGTGGGGGGAAATAACCTTGTCCCAGCCCACCCCACCGTGGAATTTAGTCTTCCTTAGGGAATTTTGGCACATTACCATAGCTCACAGGTCTTGTTTCCCAGCCTTTGAGCCATGTTAGGGCTCTCTCTGGGCCCTCTCCAAGTTCCCTATGCCCTGCTATCAGACAGCCAAGAGCCTCACATCTCCACAGTCACGTGCTGGGCGTTCAGGGCTGGTGACCTGGGATGCTCTATAAAGTTTACTGGCCAATGAATGACTCGTCAGGAATCAATATTGTTCCCATCTGGGAATGTTCTCAGAAAGAAATTAATGGGCAGAATGGGCTATTAAATTATGCTGAAATGAAATACCCCATTGAGCTGGTATCTGTAAGCAGGTGATCTGCTGTCATCAGGAGGGTCTAAGTGTGTTTTCAGCCCTTCTCCTGCTGCCCAGGGTTTTCTTCTGAAGCCAATGAGAGGGGCTCACATGTGCTGTCACTTGCATCATCTCCTGAAGCTAATGACCATCTGTTGAGAGGCCCAGCCTGCACTGAACAGAGGTCTCTCCGGATTTTGAACTTGCTTGTTTATTTACCTCTCCAATGTCAACAGGCCCAGTGTGAATGTGTGTGTGTGTGCATATGTGTTTGTGTGTGTGTCAGGAGATGGAAGGGAGTGAAAACAGCAGAGCAGGACTAATTTAGGGCCGTCAGCTCCACAATTAGGGCTCCAGGCACTGAATGGTAAGTAGGTTTTGCAGTCCTACTTACCATACAATAGTTTTCCAACTTAGTTCCTCTGTGTTACCACGAGGCTTGTTAGAATGCGGATTCCTGGGCCTCATCTTTAGGATCTGATGCAGGAGATGTGGGGGAGCCAAGGATATACCTGCTTGCCAGCTGCCTTTGACACACTCTGAGTTGGAGCACAGCTACCTTAAGAAAACTTCATATTAAATAGTAGGGTGATGATGGGCAACATTACCCTTTGAGACCTCAGTACTGGGCTGTAAATCAAAAGGAAGGATTTGATGGCCTTTAGGTATTTTCCAGCTCTGTTTACCTGTCATTTCCCTACCTGTCCAGGGAGGTGGACACGAAGAAGATGGCCGAAAGCCAGTGGATAAGGCGTGAAAGTTTATTTATTTATTTAGAAATAGAGTCTCACTCTGTCGCCTTGGGTAGAGTACTGTAGCATCATCACAGCTCAATCTCCTGGGCTCAGTGATCCTCCTGCCTCAGCCTCCCCAGTCGCTGGGACTTCAGGACCTTGCCATGACTAGGCAAGCTTGCCTGGGTAGCTTTTCTATTTTTATTAGAGACGGGGGCTTGCTCTGGCTCAGGCTGGTTTTGAACTCCTGAACTCAAGTGATCCATCTGCCTTGGCCTCCCAGAGTGCTAGGATTACAGGTGTGAGCCGCCGGCCCAGTGTGAAAGTTTAAAATGCTGGCCGTCACGTGTCCTCAGCCGGGCTAGCTTTGTTATAGGGATTGACTGCCACCTCTAGAGCCTGCTTTTCTGAGCAGAGCAGCCAATCATCTTCCTGCAACAGCCCGCCAGGGAATGGAGGGAAGATGGTTTTCAAGCAGAGGCCCACTGGTTCCCAGTTGAACTGCACAGAATGGCCTTGGTCTGTGGTCTTGCTTCCAGGGCTGAGTCAGGGTTGGAGGTTCCAGAGGGGGCACTGGTTGAGGTCTGCAGTGGCTAAGTCAGCCCTGTCACATAGCCCAGTCGTGTAGTCGTAGGCCAGCCCAATTCCAGGGGCCATCTGAGTCAGCACACTTATCTGGGATTAGAGGTGGGAGCATCTGGAAGGGCACAGAAAATGGACACTGCCCCTGCACAGATTCAGAACAGAGTGCCTGGATGTGCCTTGCTTTACAGATCCAAGTTACCGGTAAAAGTCAAGAATACAATTTATAAATTTATACTAGTCTATTTTCTTTTGAGACAGACTCTCACTATGTCACCCTTGGTAGAGTGCGGTAGCATCACAGTTCACAGCAACCTCAAACTCTTGGGCTTAAGTGATTGATTCTCTTGCTCAGCCTGGGACTACAGACGCCTGCCACAACGCCAGGCTATTTTTTGGTTGCAGTTGTCATTGTTGTTTAGTGGGCCTAGGCTGGATTCAAACCCGCCAGCTCCGATGTATGTGGCTGGTACCCTAGCCTCTGAGCTACAGGCGCTGAGCCATACTAGTCTATTTTCAAGGAACTGCATATTAAAACATTTCAAAAAGCTATGATGGGATGTCCTCTGTAAAGCCACACAAGTCCCTGGACAATAAATGGCAATTACTAGGAAATTAATTTTGACCAGCAAATCACAGAAGTGATTGAAATTTTACAAGGGATTTTTATATACATGAGCTTAGTTATCCTCATAATAACCCCTGGGAGGCAGGTGAGGCAGGTTGGTAAACCAAAGAATAAGTGTTTAATGACAGACTTAATGTTGGAACTTGGGCTTTCTTTCTCGAAGCTCAGAGCTGTGGTTTATTTGGTAAGAGTAGATTTCCATGTTTTGTTATTTTCTAGCCAAGCAAACCTGTTGTGCTCTTAGCGTGACTGAAACTTTATTTCACTAATCCACGTGCAGTATCTGTACCTGATCTTTTTCCTTCTGAGGAGTGCAAAAGCCATCTTTTTGCTTCTTTTTTTTTTTTCTGTTTGTTTAATTTTATTTTTTTTATTATAGATAAAAATATGCACCATACATGTGGCCCGACCCATCACCCTCTTGCTGTCACCTTGCTTCAACAGAGCCCAGTCCACGACATAGCTGCACTAATGGCAGGCCCTGGATTGTCTTGCCTGTGGCTGTCAGCTGCCCAGTATCCATCTCGCTTCCTTTGGTCCTCTGTCCCTCTTTCCTTTTCTTTTTGCATGAAAGTCTTTGAGAAAATACATTTGGCACTATATTTTCAAAAGACTTACAAATGCTCATTTCTCTTGACCCAGGAATCTCATCCTTTTAGAAACTAACCTTAGGAAAGAATTAAAATTAGCCTAAGAAAAAGATGTTCAGCGGAGTATTATTTACAATAGCAAAATCAGTTAAAGCCATTCGCGCGTTCAACAATAGGGGGATGATACGTAAGTGATACGTCCGTTTGATGGAAATATTATGCAATCACTAAAATGATGGCTGTGAAAAGAGAAAACACTTTCCACGTGATGTTAAGTGAAAATATGCACCTGCTCATACCGTATGATTATGACTCCCCCCAATAAAACAAAACCCAAGATAAAACCCCCACAAAACTACGGGCAGAGAAAAAAAGATATGAAAAGGTATTTTTAAGTATAAAGCTCAAAATATTTTTTGGTGGTTAAATGTTTATTCTTTCTATTTTTCTGCCTTTTTGGAGGTTACAATCATGCGCATATATAACGTATAAAATGAAAAGATATAATTCTTCTGCATAGTACTGTGAGGAGGGAATAGGAGTGTGGAGCTAGAGACAGACTTTGGCTTGAATTAGAGCTTGATCACTTGGCAGGCTTGTGGCCTGGGGTAGGTCAGTTTCCTTAGCTGTAAAATGGGGACATATCATACACTAATCAACAGATTTTGGGGGGGATGTTAAATTAATTTACTAAAGTTAATGGTCCACATAGTGGCTCTGTATGTATTAAAATGATTGCATGAATTATTAGTCAAATAATATGTGGGAGAGGATGCCTCCCCCAGCTTCCTGCAGATATTTATGTTTGTTTATTCACCCCATGGGTATTTATTGTTTACCGTGTGCAAGAAGTAGTGGCAAGGGAATGGTTTCTGTGTCATTAACCTCAGCCCCATAAGACATAACACGCTGAGGAGAGAAAACAGAAAATTGAATACAAATTGGGCTAGATAATTGAAAAATAGATAATGGAGCAAAATGAAAAAACCTGTAGAGCAGATTCTCAAAGTTTTGATTCCATTTCACCCGTCCCACAGACTTTGAAATTGGAATGATTTTCATTCCACTTTGACAGATGAGGACTGAAAAGGGAAGGCCCTTGTTCAAGACCCCACAGTGGGTAAAGGTAGAGCTGGGCTTCTGCCTCAGGTCAGTAGGTGCTAAAGCCGCATGCTCAGCCACCTCCCCACCTAAGGCACAAGGGCTCTCCTTGACCATGTGCTTCCCCATTGTGGAAGGGCACTGAGGCCACCTCTCACATCTGGATTTCCCTGGGGGCAGAGTGAAGGAGGCCCCTCCTGCCAGTCTTCCGTTGGGCACTGATGTCTTTCTTTCTGGGAGAAGGCAACGGCTTCACTGCCATTCAGGGGCAGTAAAGAACTTCTGGAATTGGGGACTTACCAGTGAGCCATGAAGGTTAGCGAGAATAACTTGAAACATTTGAAGCTATTGAAGACTTTTGAAAACAGTGGTCCCTTGGGGGGAGAATGGCTGTCTCCTATAATGTGCTAACCGTGGCATGTACAGCATATAGATTCGCACCCCACCAACCGGGGCGAAGTCCTGGACCCCCTGAGTATCTCATACATATTCAACAGGTGTGCAACAGGGATTTGGGGATGCTCAGCCTTGTGTTAGGCTTGGGCTGGAGGGTGAAGGATGTCCTCCTGGGCCATTTGAAGAGATAAGACACATAAATATTGAAGAATTTAGGTTAAAAACTCAGTGTCTGAATTCTGAACCAGGATCAGAAAAGCAAAATTTTGCAGGGCCTGCCTCTCCCATCTAATCCATTGCCTTCACTTTACAGATGAACAAACTGAAGACCCGGAGAGGAAAAGTGACTTTGGTAGGGGCACCCAGCACTGGGGCTATGCTGTTAGTCCAGGATAAAGTAAGTCAAGGCCGGCTTCTGGAGATGGTAAGCCACCTGTACGTCTGGAACCATGGCCTTGAGTTTTGAAGCACAATCATTCATTCACAAACATTTTCTACATGTTTCCTGGGGCCAGTCCTCTGCTGGGCACCAGGGTTGTAAAGATGAATGGTTAGAATGTGCCTTACAAGGTGCCCCTGGTATAGTGTGTGGACAGAGATGTAAAGAGGTAGAGAGTACAGGGTGGTAGGTGCTATCTTGGCAATAGGTGACAGCCTGGGCTACCTGGGAGGTGAACTGGTGGCTGTGAAGTGATGGATGAGTTACCAAACAGGCCAAGAGGAAGGGCATTGAGGCAGCCTGGGCAATGGCATGGGCAGAAGCCCAGAATCTTAAGTGAGCATGACTCTCTAGGGGACTGACAGGACATTTACAATGACTGAAATATAGTTCTTCAGCATAAAGGACGGGGCCAACTCATGGCAGGGCCAGGCCTGGGCAAGGGTTGGTAGGTGCTACTGTCAGAGAAGGAGGATGAGCGTCCAGGAGTAAGAGAACATCTGTACAGGATAACTCAAGTACAGGAAAAGACCTCTGTGGGCACCTGAGAAGGCTTCTTGGAAGAGGGGACATTTGAGCTGAGCATGGAAAGAAGTGTTGGATTTGTACATAAGGAGCAAGAGGAGATGGAATTCTGAAAAGCAGAACAGAGCAGGCAAGATTCAGATCCAGGAACCCCCAGGGCACAGCGAGCGCTCTGTTTGGCAGAGTGTTGACGGCATCAGGTATGAACTTGGATAACAGGAGGCCTTGAACTTTGGTGTCACAAAACCATACTTTATTCTTTAGACAAGGAATGCTGAGGGTGACTGAGTGAGGGTGGGGCAGGCTTAAGGATGCCTGTGCTGTCTGATTTTCCAGAATGCCTCAGTTTCCCCAAATATACCTGGAACTGTCCCATCAGGGCAAGGGAGAAGCAGGCACATTACTCAGATAAAGAGGGAAAGAAGTGAACTTTCGCGTTTCATGGTTAACTAGGGCATGGAGGTGGGCCAAGGTGAGGCCAATTGTACCTTCAAAGTCACTTCGTGCCTTGGCTGTTGGGAATAACTTTAATGCTTCATCAAGCAGCCCTCTCTCAGGACTTTGCACCCTTGCCCAGCAGCCTGGGCCCCAAACAAAGGGGCCACTTCCCAGGAGATTCCTCAGTCCTGGGCAAATCAAGATAGCTGGTCCTTCCAGTGGCAACTCCTGGAAGGCATAGAAAGCTATAGAAATTTCAATATAACTTTCCGCCTCCCCATCCCCAAATTGTGAATTTAAGCAGTTGCAGCTTAAGGTCAAGCCCTAAATTGGTGAACTTACTGGTATAAAGTTATTAATATCTTATACCACCCTTTTATACCTATGGAATCTGTGCTGTATCATCACTCTCATTTGTGATATGGATAACTTGTGTTTTTTCTCCTTTCTGATGAATCTGGTTAGAGGTTTATCAATTTTGCTAATATAAAAAAAAAACATCTTTTGGCCTCATTATTTTCCTGTCTAGTTTTTCAATTTATTTTATTGATTTCCATTGCAGTCACTATTTCACTTCTTGTGCTTACTTTTGATTTAATTTGCTCTTCTTTTTTCAGTTTCTTAATGTGGAAGCCCAGGTCATTGCTTTGAGACTTTTCTTCTTTTCCTGATACAGGTGTTTGATTCTGTAAATTTCTCTCTTGGGGCTGGGCTAGTGGAATCCCACAGACTTTCATATGATAGGTTTTCGTTTTTATCTACTTCAAAATACTTTCTCATTTCCCTTTTGATTTCTTCTCTCACCCATGGATTATTTAGAAGTGGGTTATTTTGCTTCTAAATATTTGGGGTTCCCCCCCCCAGGTCTCTTTCTGTTATTGATTTCTAATTTGATTTCATTATGATCACAGAACACATTCTGTATGACTCAAATTCTTTTAACTTTATCGAAGGCCCAGAATATGGTCTATCTTGATAAATGTTCTGTGTGTACTTGAAAAAAATGTGTTTGGCCCTTGTTGCATGGGGTGCTGTATAAATGTCCATTAGGTCAAACTGGTTCACAGTTTGAATTGAATCTTCTGTATCTTTGCTTGTTTTCTGTCTACTGGTCTTATCAATTATTGAGAGGGGGGGTTTTGACGTCTCCAGCCATAACTGTGGATTTGTCTGTTTTTCTTTGTAGTCCTATCAGTTTTTGCTTTGTGTGTTTTGAGGCTCTGCTATTAGATTTAGGACTAACAGTTTAGGACTGTTAGGTGCTCTTGATGAATTAACCTTTTTATCGTTATGAAATGATCTTTTTATCTCTGGTGATAGTATTTGCTCTGCGGTCTACTTTGTTTAGCCATTTCAACTTTCTTTGATTAATATAAGTATGGTATATGTTTCCATCCTTTTAACTATTTACATCTTTATTTATTTTTTCTAGACAGAGTCTCACTCTGTTGCCCAGGCTAGAGTGCCATGGCATCAGCCTCGCTCATAGAAACTTCAAACTCTTAGGTTTAAGTGATCCTCCTGCCTCAGCCTCCCTAGTAGCTGGGACTACAGGTGCCCACCACAATACCCAGCTAGTTTTTTTATTTTTAGTAGAGATGTGGTCTTGCTCTTGCTTAGGCTGATCTTGAACTCTGGGCTCAAGCAATCCACCCATCTCAGCCTCTCAGAGTGATAGGATTATAGGTGTCAGGCACTGCACCCAGCCTATATCTTTATATTTAAAAAATATTTTGGGAGGGTGACCAGCACATAGCTTGGATGCAGGGGTGGGGAACCTGTGGCTTTGGGGCCACTTGTAGCCTTCTGGATTCTTGAGTGAGGCCTTTTGACTGAATCCAAATTTTACAGAACAAATCCTTTTATTCAAAGGGGTGCAGCAGAGAAAGATGAAGATTTTCTTAACTTATTGGGTGTTTAAAAAATAACAGTCTTTAGATGAGTATGGCGGCTCATGCCTGTAATCCCAGCACATGGGACGCCGAGGTGGGTGGATTGCCTGAGCTCACAGGTTCAAGACCAGCCTGAGCCAGAGCAAGACCTTGTCTCTAAAAAAAAATAGCTGGGCCTCGTGGGGGGCACCTGTCATCCCAGCTACTTGGGAGGCTGAGGCGGTAGACTCTCTTAAGCCCAAGAGTCTGAGGTTGCTGTGAGCGGTGTTGCCACAGCACTCTACCCAGGGCTACAAAGTGAGACTCTGCCTAAAAAAAAAAAGAACAGTCTTGAAATCAGAAGGCAGCAGTCTCCCCACCTCCAAACCATTTGCATTAAATGTGATTAGTGATGTGTTAGATTTAAGTCCATTATCTTGTTATCTATGTGTTTATGTGTTTTGAAACACAATTATATATGTGTTTCTGGTCCCATTTTTTCTTTGTTTCTTTTCCTCATTTTCTGCCTTCTTTTAGAATAAATGAAGGGAGAGTATTTTGGAGCTAAAATTGGACTTTTTTTTTTGGTTGGGTTATAAACTGAAAATTTTGGTTTTGCTGTTTTAGTGGTTGTTGTAGAGTTGATGGTATAAATCCTTCCCTCATCACAGTCTACCTTCAAGTGATATTATAGTAGTGCACGTAAGGTGTGAGAACTTTGCAGGGGTATTCTCTCATTTCTCCCCTCTTGGCCTTTATGTGATTGCTGGCATTCATTTTACTTATACATATGTTGTAAACTGTATAATGCATTGTTATTAATTAGGGAGACAATTATCTTTTGAGTAATAGTAATAATTAGAAGACATGTTCTGCATTTACCATTGTAATTGCAATTTCTGGTGTTCTTTGGTGTTGCCTGGATCTGTATTTCCATCTGATGTCATTTTCCTTTTACTTGAAGGAAAATCTCTCGGAGTACAGATCTGCTGGTGGCGGATCTGCTGGAGTAAGGATCTGCTCAATACTCAGCTTTTATTTGTCTGAAAAAGCCTTAGTTTGCTTACTTTTTAGAAGACATATCACTGGTATAGATTTCTAGGTTAACGGTTTTTGATTTTACTACTTGACAGATGTTACCTGTCTTCTCTCTTGCACTTTTTCTGATGAGAAGTTTTGCCATCCTTATCCTTATTTCTCTGGATCCCATAGGTTAATTTTCTCCAGATGCTTGTAAGATTTTTTAACATTTTTTCTTACCATTGATTTTGAGTGAACTATTTTTGGCATAGTTTGGTATAGTTTATCCTTCATGCTTCTTGGGCTTGGGGTCATTAGAGCTTTTCAGACATGTGGGTACATAGTTTTCTTCAAATTTTGAAAGAATTGGGCCATTGTTTTCTCAAAATTTCTTTTCTTTTCTGCCTTCCAACCTGCCTCTTTCCACGTCTTCGAAGACTCCAAATACATGTTAGGACACATGAAGTTATCTCATGCCTACTTGATACGCTTCATCTTAAAAAATTTTTTTTCTCTCTTGGGTGGTGCCTGTGGCTCAAAGGAGTAGGGCACTGGCCCCATATACTGGAGGTGGTAGGTTCAAACCCAGCCCCAGCTAAAAAATTAAAAAAAAATTTTTTTTTTCGGTCTGTGTTTCATTTCTATTTTCCTCAAGTCAATTAATCTTTTTTTCTGTTAACATTTAATTGCTCTAATTCCATTCAGTATATTTTTCATCTAAGACATTATCGTTTTTAATCCTTAGAACTTTAATTTGTTTTTTTTTACAAAATACATTCCATATCCGTACTTTGAACTTACGGGATTTAGCTGTAATTATTTTAATGTCCTTGTTGGCTATTTGTAGCATATGTTAATTCCGGGTTGTGTTTGATTGAGTGATCGCTCACTGCATTATAGATCATATTTTTCTATTTCTTTGCATGCCTGGTAATGTTTGATTGGATGGAAAACATCATGAATTTTATTATGTTGTGTGTTGGATTTCTTTATATTTTTATAAATATTCTTGAGCTTTGGTCTGGTACACACTTAAGTTACTTGGAAATAGTTAGATCCTTTTGGGTTTTGCTTTAGTTTAGGGCTAATTATTTGCCATTACTGAAGCAAGACCCCTGTGGATATTTTACCCAACATCCCATGAATTACGGGGGTTACCAGGTTGACTAGCAGGAATAGGCATTATTCCCAATTCTGTATGAGTGCTGGGCACTGTTTTCCTCTAACTCTGTCAGGTTGTTCTTTCCATGGCTTTTGGTAATTTTCTACATGCATATCACAATTGGGAATCTGCTGAACCCCCAGGGAGGACCCTCTGCAGATCTCTGCAGTTCTTCCTCAGTGGAGTCCTCCTCTCTGGGACTCTGTCCTGTGAACTGCACCTGCCTTGGTCTTTCTGGACTCTTAGCTCTGCATCCTCAGCTCAGGGAGTTACCAGCCTCTGCCCAGGGCTGCACGGGGGCCAGGAGTCTCTCTGGGATGTAAGCCGCAGCAACCCTGAGGCTCACCTTTTCTTGTTTCCCATCTCTCTGGGGTTGCCCTCTTTTAGTTAAAGTCAGTGTCTTGATAATTGTTTTTCATCTGCTTTGTTTTTCTTGTTTGAGGTGAGAGGGTGAATGCACAGTCTGTACCTACATCTTGGCTAGAAGCAGAAGTTAGAGACTCCACTGCCACCATGGTCTAAGCCATCTCAACACCAGGCTGCCTTTGATACTGGGATAAGTGTCATTCTGACGTAGGCTTGGGTCAGACGTGCCTGCTTCTACTGTGCGTTGGTGTCACTCCATCCAGAATGAGGGGTGCAGCTACTTCACAACTTGTAGGACTTGCATCGCTTTGCCAAATCTGTTTCTCTCAACAGCCAAGTGGGCTATCCCCATGAGGTCTTTTTACACATTTGACAGGGAGAGAGTGTGAGGCCTAAAGAGGGATAGTTGACCTGCCCATGCCTTCCTAGACAGTGAATGGGAGCCAGGACTCTAACCAGGGCTTCTAGTCTCAACTCTGGGGCTGGCCTGGCTGCCGGCTCTCCCCTGCATAGCAAGGCAGCAGTCCGAGGGCTTGGCTTTCATTCCTGATCTATAATGACACATTCACTTCCCCACTGGGAAGAGGATGAACAATCCAGTCCCCTGCCAGAAAATACACGGGAAAGAGATGTGAAATGAATGCCACTCCAGGTGGGCCTCGGTGCTGCCTGGGTGTGTGGTGTGCAGGGTACAATCCTGTGTTTTTTGACTGTTAACATGGTGTTAATATGAGTGTGTTTCCTTGGAAAATTTCAACAGTGACTCACTCTCATTTCTAGTAGGATCTATTGAATAATGAGCACGCCTGGGGGAGGGAATAGCTGGGAGTCAAGTCAGGGCACACTTAACTGCAATGGTTGCTACTTCTCAGGAAGTGGGTTGCTGTCACAAAGCAGTTTCTTGAGAGCTTGTAAAATAGCATAATAGCCATCACATTCAAAGAGAAGCTGGCCTGAGAAAGGGATGTGTGGCTCTGAAATGAATTCTCTTTTATCAAGGGTCTCATTTCCTCACAGTTACCAGAGAATGACCAGGAGTTCTGTCCACATGGAGTGGTCAGGGGCTCTGGTCCCTTTGGTGGCCTGTGAGCTCAGAAGCAGCGTGGGGTGGCGCAGAGAGCACAGGCTGTGGAAGCTGAAAGGTTTGGGTGTGGATTTCACCTCTTCACTACTGAGCCTTTGTCTCCCCCTCTGTAAGATGGGCATGGGGAAGTCTGTATTGTAAGCAGGTTGTGATGGAGCAGTCTAGAGAAAGAAGCAGGTGCGTGGTGCCTCCTCATTGCCAACATCACCCTGGTGGTCCTGAGACACTAAGAATATGGAGTCAGGACCATACTGTGTGGGGCAGTTATAAAGGAGAAAGTAACATCAAAGTCCAATGATGAACAAACTGGACCAGAGGAGATCGTGGCAACTGCTCACCCAGAGCCCTACGGAGAGGGTCCAGCCTCTAATGGGCTTTGGGCTAGGGCAGTGGTTCTCAACCTTCCTAATGCCATGGCCCTTTAACACAGTTCCTGTGGGTCATGACGCACAGGTTGAGAACCGCTGGGTTAGGGGAGGTTCTGAGGAGGTGAAAACCTCCTGTGAGCTGCATTAGGAGGCCTGGCAGCAGGGGGAGAGGGGAGAGGACCCTGTACACATGGAGTAAGAAGAGAGAGCCACAGAGAGCAGGGCCTGGCTTTCCAGGTCCGGGACCAGCAGGTGCACACTGTTTGCTTTTCAGCAAGCCTTCCCAGCTGCACTAACCCTTGTCTGGTATCAGCCCCGAGCTCGCTGCTCCTTGTGCTCCCAATAGCCCTAATAAGGCAGAAACAGTGTGTGCAGACAGGAAACTGCAAGGAAAGGTTCCAGATCATGACTGTTAACTTCTTCTAAGTAGGGGTGTTATGGGTTAGTTTTTGCCCATTTTTCTGTCCTGCTCCCTGCCCTGGAATTTCTACAATAGGCATATATAAAGATCTTCAAGGAAAAACAAAATGAAAGCAGGACCCACCGGCCTGGGGCTGCCATGGCTCCTTCACCCTGCACATGCCTACCCTTTAGAAGGGGCGGTGCCTTTGCTGGTCGCAGGTTTGCGTGGCTCCCCTCCCTTTCCCCAGGCCTTCTGGTCATTTCTACTTTCCACTTGCTGAGCTGACCTTCCTGACACTGGGGTTTCTTACAGCACCTGCCCGGGGGAGACTTCTGGGTCCTATGTCCAGGTTCCCCGTCTCTTAGTTCCTCGGAGTGGAACACCCAGGGTGCCTGAAGGCGATGCTGCTCAATGGTTAGAGCGACCAGGCTTTGGTGTCATCTGGTCCTCATTCCAGGTTGTGCCCCTTTCTAGCCATGTGTCCTTGTGTAAGTTTGATCAAACTCTCTGTGCTGTAGTTTTATTTTCTGAGAAATGGTTTCCAGTCATTTCTACCAGATTAGATGTGATGGGATGTATTTAGAAAGTGCTGTACTCTGCCGTGGAAAATAGTTTCAAGGAATTGTACCAGTTGTGATGTCTTCTCCACTGCAGAGACCCCTCTGAGAGGTGGGGAAGCCCTGCTGGTCCTCCTTCCAGCGGAGGTGTCGAGCATGTCTAAGCCCAGGCTCCTTCCTGCCTCTGGCATTAGTAAGCGTTAGGAACGGGGTGGGACTGTCTCCCCATCACCCTAAGGGTTACAGAAGCAGCTGCCCCAGTGATGGGACTGGTTCCCTGCTTGACATCAGGGCAGCCTGACCACCCCAGCCAGGTGGCCCACCCTTCCTGCTCCTGCTGCTGGCACCCATCAGACCTATGGGTGGCGATTTGGGGCTCAGCTTGGTTCAGTTCAGCACAGACTGAGCCTCTACTGGACCTGAGCACTGGGGCGGGGGCTTGGTGGGGATGGGAGTCTCAGTCCCAGAGACAGACATGGAGTGAGCAAAAGGCCTGGACGTGCAGGAGCTACAATAGGGCAGGGACATGTGATTTCCTAAAACTGAGAGAAGGACACGCCAGTGAGGCAGCCCAGAAACTGATGGCTTTGAGTTGGAGGGAGAAAATGACTTTAGAAGCTGAGGAATGGTTAAGGACAGTTGTCAATCTACTCCAACCTACTCAACTCAACTCAAGCCAACCCAACTGAATCTCATCCAACCCACTGAATGAATGAACTCAAGCCCACAAGGCTGGGGGCCTGGCATTGCTAGAACTTATGAATCCTTATAGTTTTAGGAACTGTGGTCTCTTGTTGCAGGGGGACTTTTCCTTTTTTAAACTAACTTCAAAAACAGACCATACCATAAAACCTTTTTGTAAATAGCTGCATCGTGTATACCCTTAAAAATTGCACAGTTAGTACATGAAAACACAAATTCATTCTTGTTATAAATATTCCAGGGATCTAGAAACAGTGGAGAATTGTCCTGCTCACTCTCTTCTGCTCCTTTTCTCTCGGTATGGTCTGCACCTTTCTAATTTTTCTGGGTGATGCATATATGTGCATTTATAAATACACATATACAGGTTAGTGTGTGGCAAATAAGATCACATTATACATATTGTTCTGCAACTTGTTTTATCCACATACAAATAAGTCTTGGGAAACTTCCTCAGTGGACCTCTAAATCTCTCCTTACCCAGTTTAACTGTTGCAGGGGGTAGGGGTGCTGAAAATACATATGCATTTGCCTTCCTGAATTTAATTCTTCTTTCCTTGATGAACATTTAAGCTGTTTCTAAATTTCTGCTCATACAAATAGTGCTGCAGAAAAGATCTTCATCCGTGCCTCTTGGTGTACATGTTTATGTATTTCTTCAGGGCAGATTCCAAGAAGTGAAACTGCTAGGATGAAGGGAATGCATGCTTTTTTATTTTAATAGGTGCTGCCAAATCCCCACACATCACCCCAACCCAGAGGCTCCAGTTTACACTCCCCTCAACAACGTTCTCATCTGCCCTCTCCCAGACATGGGTGGTTTCTCTGCTGGGGTCCAGCTCCCCTTCTACTCACCCGCACTCTCCTAGGCTTGCCTACAGACCTCAGCCCAATGACATTTTCCTGTCCTTTGTCACCCAAATGCATCAAGGCCCCATTTTTAAGGACTCTGAGTGCTACTGCAAAACATAGAGCAGATACATCAGGGATCACTCATTTCAGAATGATTTCTTTTTTCTTCCACAAGAGGTCCGACTGCAGGGTTTAGAGCGATCAATGAACCAATATTGATTAGGCCTGCCATTTATTCATTCATTGACTTACAATGATAGGCTTGGGCCACGTGCCGCGGAACCCTTGCCTTCAAAGGGCATTCTTTCAGTAGATGGAGCAAGACAGGAGAATAACTTGTGTTATTAAGTAAATTCATATTAATAGCCAGTTGGCTGATGTAAAAACATTTTAAACGGAGAGAGAGAGGGAATGACAGAGAGAGAAAGAGTGAGAGAGAGAGAGAGATAGCTCAGTGAGAAACCAGAGGTGTTTTGGGGATAGAGAAGTCTAGCAGACAGGTGCTAAGATTTGCCAGCCTACAGAGAATGATTACTGGGGCTGTCACAACATAAACAAATGCAGAGGCCTCTTCGGCTCTAATGGCTGGGCAACAGTTGTTTTCAAGCGTGAAGGAGGAGGGGAGAACAGGAAAGAGATGTCTTTTTCAGGCACCCCCTTCCCTTGCCCTTGCCAAGGGAGGGTGACAGTCAGTTAGGACTGTACACATTCATTCATTACAGTTGATGTTTCCAAAAGATTTTATTTTGTGTGATTATTTAACCTTTAAGGAAAAGATAACACAGTGTTTAGCCTACATATCTAAGTGTCCTCTACAGCCTTTTTTCCCTCTCTTACCAAAAAAGTCGGAAACCAAGGCCACACTGTTCAGAGTTCAGAAAGAGAAATGCTCATGGATCAAAAGATAGTGTGTTACTGGCCAGCAGGACCCAACCAATGTTCTGATTTATTAACTTGTCTCCTGAGTAAGATAAAGAGGGTGAGTCAGTAGACATCAGACCTTCTTTCCTCTGCCTGGGTCTAAGGAGGAAATAAGCCATTGAGAGATAAGCCACCTCCTTCTGATGTCAGAGCCAGGGCAGAGAGGGCGCAGGAGAAGCTGGTTTCCCCTGATAGATGCTAGTGAGGGTGGGCGCCACCCAAGGTCTAGCCTTGCGCCCAGGCTGCCATGTCAGTTACTAGCATTTGTAGCTTACATTTCCCCCCATGTGTTTAACAAAAGGGCTTTAAAAAAATATCCTAAGACTGCTTAAATTCAGTTCTACTACATCTGAAGGCTAAGCAGAACTTAAATGGACTGTAAATTATTGAAGTTAGCCCTCAGAGATCGTTGAACAGTATTCCATCTAAGAATTATAAACTCGAATTCTTTCTCTTAAGAAGGATACTGGGGGTACGTGACACACACAGATAAAACTCTTAATCCATGATTGATTGATTGATTGATTGATTGACTGGCTGCCTCTCCTGCTTGCCTGTGAGCTCTGAGAAAAACCAGGCCAGGCTTGGTCACTGTTGTGTCCCCCATGCCTGGCACTTAGTAAATGCTCAGTAAAAGAGCAAGTCACAGACTTGGGCAGGAAGGAGGCTTGAGGCCTGTGTGTGGGGCAGCATGTAGATGAGAGGGGGGTGCTGGGGTATGGTGGGATTTACCCACTGGGAAAGGTGATAGCTGGAGCCAGTTGGTGGATGTTAGACTCTGTGTTATGGGTTGGGAAAGACATTAATAGGCATCAGGCAGGGCATGACACGATAGAGCCCCCCGCAGTCCATTCCTTCATTCATTCCATTCCATTTATCAAGCATCTCCTATATGCAAGGCACTGCCTGAAATAGATGTAAAGAACAGAAATAAAACAGAGTCACATCCTCGAAGAGTTCCCACGCTGGTAGGGGAGATAGAGCTAGGTAAACAGAGTTCTAACGTATACATTTTATGCTAGAGATCCCCACAGCATACTCTAGGATGGTATTCTGGAGGAGGTACATCTGAGGTGACTCTTGAAGGAAGGACGTGTGGAATTAGGGGAGGAAAGGGTGGGAAGGGTGTTGCTGGCAGAGGGAGATGCTCAGGAGTATCACGCTGCTGTCTAACATCGCCGAGTGTGGAGTGGGAGGCTGGGGGGTGTGAGATACTGCTGAAAAGGGGGGTGGAGCCAGACCAGGAAGGGAGATGCTAGGAAGTGTATTTTAGAATGATCCTGTTGGCATAGAGAACGGATCGGAGAGGGAAAAGCGGACAGCAAGGAGCCCGGTAAGCTATTCTTACCCAGGCAAGGAATCATAAAGATCTGAATTAAAGTAGCATCTGGAGTGGGGGATAATAACAGCCAGCATTTATTGGGCACTCAGTGTATGCCAAGAACTATTCTGTGGGTATCACACGTATTGACTTAGTGCTCCAGCTACCCTCTGAGGTAGGCACTGCCATCCGCTCCATTTCACAGATGGGGAGAAGGAGGCACCAGGTCCCACATCTAACTGATGTGGATTTGCACTTAAGCCATTTGCAGGGTCAGGGAATCTCGGGGGAGCAGCAACTTTGGGGTGCAGCTGTGGCGATGGGAAGAGGTTGAATTAATTTAGGCTGTTGATTTGAGATGCCCATGGGACTCTAGCACCTCCACTGTTAAGCCTGGAGCTTGGCAAAGAAGCGTGGGCAATCAGGGAGTCGTGGGGAGGGAGAGGACAAACACAGCACCCTGGGGCAACAGCAGAGAAGGGCTGGCAGGGGACCGCTTGCTTATGAAGGGGCCAAGGCAGAGAGGCGAGAAGAAGCCAGTGTCTCAGGGAGGGTGTGGCCGACAGTGGGCATTCTATAGACAAATGGGGAGGGGGGAGACAGAGGGTGTCCTTGTCAACAGAGGTTGGTTTTTGTCATAGAGATATCATGGGCAATGTCGGCAAAGAAAAGTTTCAGTAGAGTACTGGAGTTGGGCTGGGAAGGGAAGGGAGGTGAGGAAGTGGAGCAGAACAGGCCCCTTATCCACACGGGATGCGTTCCAAGACCTGCAGTGGATCCCTGAAACTGGGAGTAACACCAAACCCTGCGTACACTATGTTTTTACTGTGCATGGACACCTATGATAAAGTTTAATTTATAAACTAGGCACAGTACGAGCTTAACAATAACTAAGAATAATTATAACAACACGCCAGCATCGTTGCTCTTGCCCTCTGGGGCCATTATGAAGTAAAATACAGGATATGGAGCCCAGCGCTGCATCCGATCTCGTCAGCTGGTAAGTGACTAACGGACAAGTGGTGTATGTCATGTGCACAGGCTGGACGAAGGGACAATTCGCATCCCCTGGCTGGGATGGTGTGAGATTTCATCATGCTACTTAGAATGGTATGCAATTTAAAACTTCAGAACTATTTCTTTCTGGTGTTTTCTATTTAATATGTTTGGGTCATAGTTGACTGTGGGTAACTGAAATTGTGGAAGGTGAAACGGCAGGTGTTGGGGGGATGATACCATAGAGAGAACCCTTTGGTGACTCTGTTACAAAGTCAAGGGGATGGAGAGGCTACAAGGCAGAGGTGGAGGTAAAGAATGGTTTTATCTCCTCCTAAGACCTGAACACGCTTTTATGTGATTAGTTTTTGGGTTCCCCCAACAGCACTGGGCACAATATAGCTCATCCTAGCCAATTGGCCATTCTGTTAAGACCCCGTCTCATCTTCCCCACCACTCCCCTGCCATCAGCTTCCACCTTGAGAAAATCAAGGTCACATTGTTCAGGATAAAAATGGTGGCAACCCGACTCTCACCATAAACATCTGGGGATCTGAAGCCACTTTGGTGGCTGAGGCAACAAGTGATTAAACAGCTGAGCTAATAGATGTTTAAATGATTCTTGTTTTCAGGCTATTTATGGGAAGCAGTGTGCCCTGTTGATGCTGAAGGGAATGGCCACACAGCAGCTGTCTCACCCTGGTGACTCCATAGGGTGGAAACTGCCATATTTATGCAGCTCCAACTTTGGCCATTTGGAATTCACCAGAAGCATGTATAATAGATTCTCTCCTCTCCTTGAAAAAAAACCAACTGGGCAGGCCTCCATTTCTAATGAGGCCTGTGAAGCACAGATATTAAGGACCATGCATCTGGCTGTCAGATTGACAAATGAGTCTTCTCTTTTGAGAGGCACTTAGGAAGTTGTATTTGGAAGCTTGAGTGGAGGTGTGAGAGGCAGGAGGTGGGCATCTCACCCAATGGCTGGGGCTTTTTATTTGGGGGTGGAGTGGGGGATACTGCTTCTGGCCATGAGCCATGGCAAGATTCCCTCCAAATGTTGGAAATGTGGCCACCTTAGGCCAAAGACAAAGGCCTATGTTTCTGCAGGAGCCAACGGGACCCAGACAACTTGCTAAAGACCCAACCAGGGCTGGTAGGATCTAAGCATTTGTGTTTGCCTTGATCATACCCTCAGACAGGCCAGTGGGGCAGCTGTTAGTTGCAAGACTCGTCTGATGCATGACTACAAGACCTTCTCTTGGCACTTTAGCACAGCTCAGGTGAGCTACCAACGTAGTAGAGTCCAGATTGTTGAGTGGACTCATCCCTGAGTGCTCATCCCTGATAGTTACAAGCTTGTGGGATGAAGGTGTTCTTGGTGAGAATGGGCTCCCCCGGGCAGTGACTTCCAACCCTGGCTCCCCCAGGCATTTCTGAGACCATCAAATATAAACCCAGGTCCATCTTTTTCAGAGAATTTCCTGAACAATAGGGCTGGTGAACAACTGATTTCACAGAACCTCCAGATTCACTCCTGGGTCCACCAAGAAGTACAAGCAAAGTGGTTGAATAAATATTTGATGAAGACACGGATAAACATTAGGAAAACAATATTTGCCCCCAGGCCCTTTGAGGAGGGGTGAAAGATGATGAAAGCTTCTGATATCACATCATGACTGGGAGTGCCACCAGGACATCTGATTGGTGACGTCAACCTAGAAGGCAGTTTAGTGTTGTATTCTGACCACACGGACACCCCAGCTTTACACCTGCACTTATGTCCATCCACTTGTTTATTTAATGCTCCCCAAATTCCAGAGTTCTGTCCTGATTCTCTATTCTGTTCATCCGCTCTCATCTACACACACCCCTTTCATGAGCTTTGTTTTTGATTAGAGTGTCTAAGTTTGCAACCAGAAATGATACCGATATCATCACCTGTCACAGCTTAGCTTTCAGCCTCAGGGAGAAGGAGGGCCCTCGAGGCAGATTTTAATGGGCATTTTGGAAGAGGTGAGTGGGGAGAGATGAGGGAGGAACTAGAAGATAGCACTGGGCAGTCCATTCATTCTTTCCACAACTGTTATCTGTTGAGCTCATCTAGGCAAGGCACTCAGAATCGGAAAGACACAATACTTGCCCTCAGGGACCTCCCAGTCTACAGTGAGACAAAGGCTGATGAAGGCTGAAGAAGGCAGTTCTGGAGAGGCAGGTGTCTGTCAGGAGCAGAGATCCCCAAGGGGAAGTGAGCTTCCCAGGAGAATGTTATATCTCTTAGGAATCTGACCCAAAGTGCCAAAATCCCAACTTCCTTCTCCGAGCACTCCGAGGCAGGGCCAGGTCTTTCTGACCTTCATTTTCCCAGCACATTTGGTCCACAAGGGGTACTTGCTGAAGGAATAAATGAAGGTACAAAGTGTCGTATGGAGCTGCTAACTATTCTTGGAGGGGAGCAGGATGGGACAGGGAAGCCATGATCTTTGAGTAATATCTGGAAGCATGAATAGACTTTTGCCAGGTAGATAGGACAAGAAAGTCTTCTGGGCAGAGGGAACAGAGGGTGCAGGCCCACAGAGGCAGGCAGCAGGAGCATGGGGTGCATGGTCCCCCACTACCAGGACATGGGGCACATGCTGGCTGGCAGCAGCCGGGCTGGGAAGAGCCTCAGGAGATGTTCTAAGGGAGTTAGAGTAGTTAGATTGCTGAAGGTCCCTACCAGCCCTGGAAGTCCAGGCATGTAAGGGTTTCAGCTGGGGAGTGGTATGAACACTGTGTGGGCTGAGGAAAGGGCACTGCCAAGGAGGGTGGCCAGGGACGCTTTCCTAGAGGTTTAGTGCTGCTGTCCACCCCAGGTCCCGCTTCTTACCAGAGCAGGGGAGGGTGTTCAGCTCACATCCTTGTCACAATTTACCTCCAAGCCACAGCACGAAGGAGGGAAGAGCAGGAAGTGGGAGCAGAATTGCTGTCAGCCAGACTTCCGGGTAATCCCTTTGCCCTTGAGTGAGCACAGGCAGGGACTCCAGGCTCTGAAAGCTGGAGGCCTTTGGGGGTCATCTTGATTGCTCTCATTCCATAGATGTCAAAACCAAGGCGCAGGGTCGGGGGAGCAACCTGCCCAAAGCCCCACGACCCAGCAGGACTAGGGTCTGTGGCTCTAGGCGGGTCTGCTCTGCCCAGCATTGGGCATCCTTGTTGTTTTGGGCTTATGGCAAGAAAAGAAAATGCCCACCAGCCAATCCCTCCCTGGATTGGAGCCCGGTGCACCCTCCCCAGAGAGTTTACCTGAGTTACAACCGTGCAGTGTGGCGGAGCAGAAAGAACATGGGATTGAGAGTCTGACGGATTTGGGCTGAAAGCCCAGCCCTGCTGCTCTCCCCGCTATGCAGCCCTGAGCAAGTCACTTAACCATGTGGTTTTGTCATCTGGAAAGGGGAGATAACAGTACCTCCCTTGCAGGGTTGTTGTGAGGGATTGAATGATGTGATGTACTGTAATGCCTGGCAGAGAGTGTGCGCTCCTCCAGTGGTAACTGTTGTTTTTCCTCTACCCCTCCCAGGGTTCTGCTCGTATTTCTGTTTCCAGCGTGTTTTCCTGCTGCCTGCCTCTGGTGGTCCTGGAATTGTGCTCAGCAACTGAGCCAGACGGGGGCATTTCTCACACCGTTCAGGAAGGCAGGGACATACCTCGGCTTAATCGTGTTTGGAGCAAATGCAGATTAAAAAAAAGCAATCTTTTGTCTCTGTTATGGCTCAAGATTGTATTCTTTTGGATTACAAAATAAAATGAAAAGAAATTGAAAGGTATGTGTGTGTTGTGTAATTATGCACGGGTGGGATAATTTTTTCCATGCCAAAGGACTTTCCCACTTGCAAAAATATTCACAACAGGATTCCTTTAAATTACCAGTTCCTCTTAGGGTTCTTACTCTGGGGTCAATTTCCCAAGCAGGATTCACACCAACCTTCCAGAAAAGGGCTTTCTATTTCCTACTGCTGTGTTGCTCCCAGCCTTCCTGCAAGATTCTCTTGAACTTGGAGCTGAAGTAGCAAAATCCTGGATTAATGGCCATGCAGCCGCCATATTTCATTGATGTGCCATAGACTGCGAGACGCACCATGGTTTTATGGACCACGGAGAAGGAAAGACACTGTCCATTGTAATTGTAAGACTAGTTTGACCATAAAACAAATCCTGATTTCAGACATGGTAAAATGTGGAAACAAACACCTCTAACAATCGGTGAAACTCCGTGTTTGAGGACCATGTCAACAAAGCAGGTTAGCATCCTGGCAGGATGAGAACATACAAATGGGGAACGATTGCCAAGTTATACCTGGTTTATCATCATTTTTTCCTTTTGTTAAAGAAACCACTCATCTCTGCAGAGACTGGGTCTGTATCTCCACTGCTTTGCTCATAGTAGGTGTTGAACAATATTGCTGAATGAATAACTAGAACAAACCCCCATTCTAAAAGGCACGAAAAGCCCAGCAAAGAAAATAAATCATTCATCATTCCCCCACTGTGGGTATTTTGGCTTTTTTCCTTCAAGTCTTATTTCCTATGAATATGCTCTTTTGTATTACATGTAAACATAACGTATTATTAGATTTCGCTCGGGGATGTGTTTTTGTATTTTTCTATTAATATAAATGAAATGATGAAATGAGATGATGCGGAAATGCTTTGAAGACTGTAAAACGCTTAACAAATATCTTATTAGTTGTAATAATCATGAAAATACTTCTATGAATGGGGCTGATTTTCTGAGAATATACTTCAAAGCAAACAACAAATTTGTCCTCTGAAGCTGGGAAGATAGTCTATTTTCTCATCCTTCCTCACCACGGGGAGTCCTTCTGTTTCATATAGGGAAGAGAAAGAGGGACTTAAGGCCACTTAGAAGTCATCAGTTCCAACGTCCCACCCAACTCAGAAATGTCTTCCATCTCACTAATGGAGGGTGAGCTGGGCTGGGGGGTGGGGAATAAGCATGTTCTCAGGCAGATGAAAAAGAGCAGCCCCCAGAGCACTTCCTGCTCTTCAGCCTTTGCTGGGGGCGGGGGGGAGAAGTTACACTCTGGGTCTCAAGGAATGCTGTTTGCTCACTCTGCGTGTTGTGGCATGTCCACATCATGCACATGTCAACACAAGTAAACAAATTCATGATGGCGGCCATAGGTATATTCAACAAAGTCACGTTTGCCTTGGACAACCAGTTAAAAATGTACTTTTAGACAGTCAAAGAATTCATACACACACTTGTTAGTTTAATCTGTGCCTGGTTCTTTGAAGGGATGTGAGTTTGTTCACTCAACAAAAAGGAGTGCTGAAAAGCGTTCTCTTTATGAACAAATTCCTGCTGGGCTCCAGGGAACCCTCTCATTGACTAGGTCTTAACATTGGCCTATGAAGACTTGAATGAACACTAACCTAGTTTCTGACTGCTCCAGGCGGTGTCCCTAGGATGAATCCAGCCCCACTTAAAGGGCCTGCCTAAAAGAATTTACTATTTGCTCTAGCAAACAGTTGAAACTAAGGCCCTTGTGGCTCGGTCTCTGGGGGAGGGCAGGAGCCCAACTTCACCTGCATGCGTTTCACAGGGACCAACTCACTGTCCTCCTGGGTTTTGTAATTTTCCACTTCCCCCGACTCTGCTCAGGCCCTTGCCATTCTTCCCTCTCCTCCTTCATTCTCCCTTTGAGATACCGGTCCCCTCTACACAAATCAGATTGGGTTCAGTTCACACTGGGCCTCCTTCTCTGTTGCGGTAGCATATTGCTGCTTAAAATCTGCTCTTACCATATCAACTGGTGTCTGACTTTGTTTGCCTTTGATGGTCCTCAAGAGCCCACCTAGGCTAACAGCTCCAGGCTCACTTAGGCTGCCTGTCCCTTGGCTCACCTTTACAGGGTAACCCATGTTCTCACTCTTCCTGACTCTCAGATCCTGAGCCCTAAACTTGTCCCCCTGCTGTCTGCCTCATATCCTTCTTATTTGTCCTCTAGGATGCATTTTCCTGGTTGTACCATGTGGTTCCCACCTTGCACAGCCTTGGGCACTCATTCTGCTCATACCATCTGTCTCAGTCTCTGGGAGCTCTTAGAGGCCAGGCCAGCTTCCTTGCCTCCCCCCACCCTGGCCCCTCTTTCAGAGCTTTCATTCCATCTCCAATGTGCTGCCGTGAAGGTTGACATTGGCCTTCGCCCACTGCCCAGGCGTTGTGTACAGCTCATAGTTTATGAGACCTACACCATTGTCACTTTCCAAGAGGGTCAAAAGTATAGCTCATTTATAGATTTAAATGCAGTTTTTAATGCAGGTTATTGCTTTATAATATGGCTAAATAGTTGCAATCATGACTAGATGAACGATGACATTTGAATTAGATTTTAAAAACAAGCTGAGCTCTTAAGTTATGTGCATACTTCTTTCCTTATACTCCATCACAGTTCTGCCCAGTTCTCCCTTGCTCACGCCCTGGAGCTGGATGCCTCCACCACTCTGCCGGAAGCCTCCTCCAGCAAATTGTCTTGGATGATCAAGTTTAGGATTCCCTCCCAGTCATAGCCTCTTGAGCTTTTTATTCTAGACAAACCAGACACCAAGTATCCAGGAGATAAGAGAAAGAAACTGTTCATGTCTCTCCACAGTCCTGCTTTGAGACTTCCTCCCTACTGAGAGTTTGCAAAAGCCTCCCTTCTGAGATGTAAGACTGACTTTGACGTGAGCCTGTGCCTGTTTTCCCTCTATCAGCTGACGGAGTCCATGCAGCAGCCCCGGCTGGACGGGGTCCCCTTCCCAGGGCTACATCAGAGAGAGCAGGCAGGAGCCCAAGCATGAGAGTTCACACCACTTAAGCCCTGTGGCAGGAGAGGGAGGCCTTCATCCCTTTTGTCTTTGTTGGTTGCTTTGAATTGTATTAAGACAATGATGAAACAAATCAAACTCTGGTTAGCAGTTTCCTTCAGCATCTTCTGCACCCCCCCAGAAAAAAACCCATTTAAAAAAATTAACTTGCAAAGTCTACTGTGACAGAATGTTCTGTAAAAGAACCTCCCCCCCCCCCAACCAATTCAGTGAAAAGGAAAATAAGCTGGGTTTCCTCATTCAATTTGGTTGGTCCACTTTCAGGAACCAACAGGTGGTACAGGAGCTGTGGTGAATGGGGTTAGCCAACACCTATCTCTCATTTCAGCCTGAAGCCCTGGGCCACGCTCAGCCCTGTTCTAGCCTCCTGGGTGGATTCAGAGCCTGCCGAGAGTGGGAATGCCATTTCTCCTCCTTTTGCCTCTGCAGGTGGCTGGGGTATGCTGAGGACCCCCAATCTGGGGAGCCCAGGGAACTTACCCTCTGCTCTTGCGTGGCCACGAAGGTCTGGAACCCCGGAGCCACCCCAAAGCCCAGCTCTTGGATGAAAGGTGGCTCAGATTGACTGTGGATCTGAACTTTCACTCCTGCTTCAAATGTCGTTTCCTCTGAAAGAACAAAGGTGGACAGAGCCCAGGGTCAGTAACAACAGATGGTCATGGAGTCTTGGAATTGAAAAGCTCAATGAGATGCTAAAACGGCTGTGTGGTAGGCAGAATCAAGGCCCCCAAAGATGCCCACGTCCTCATCCCTGGAACTGTGAAGAGATTATCTTCTGTAGCAAGAGGAACACTGGGGATGTGATTGAGATGTGGATCTTGAGACAGAGAGACTACCATGGACTATGCTTGTGGGTCCAGTGTAATCACAGGGTCCCAGTAAGAGGGAGGAAGGAGCATCAGGGTCAGAGAGAGAACGGAAAAATGCTCTGTGCTAGCTCGGGAGATGCAGAGCTTCGAGAAGCTGGAAAAGGCAGGGGAATGGATTTTTCCCTGGGAACTCCAAAAGGAACACAGCCCTGCCAACAACAAAAATCAGTCAAATCAGTCGAGCCTGGTGAAGCTCACTTTGGATTCCTGACTTCCAGAATTTTAAGGTAATGAATTTGTGTTGTTTTCAGCCACTAAATTTGTGGTCATCTGTTGCAGCAGCTGTGAGAAACCATAATAATTCAGGTCACATAGGCCAACTCCTGCCTCAGTTGTCAAATCTATAGAATAGGATTATGAAGCAAGTCAAGCTCCTTTATTTCATTGACTGACTTGCCTGCTGGGCCATGAGCTGGAGGGAAAGATATCAAGAGGCCGAAAACATGATGATGTGGTGGTGGAAACAAAACTGCAGGGCTTGCTTGTCTGCCAGCGCGCCCCCCACCTTGGAGCTGCAGGAGACTGGGGCCACGCTTCCCCGTGTTTGTCCTATGGAAGGAGAAGTAGCCCTTGGCAGTGGGAGGTGGCAGCTGGCTTGCAACAGGTGGAGAACCCACTTAGGGGGTTGTATCAGCCCAGAGTGGATCTCCTTTTCTGTCTCACACTCTCTAAACCACTTCAGAATGAGCTTTGCAAAGTGCAAACCTGCATAACTCTCCCCCTTGCTCAAGGGAGCCCAGGCTCCTTAGTTCGCCCTGTGCCAGCCTCGTTCTGTGCACCCTTCTGCTCTGAGGTTGAGGCCTCCAAGCCTGCTGCGTTGGGTGTCACTGGCCCCTGTTCTACATGAACACACGAGTTTCTCCTGCCTGGAATGTCTTTCCACACTGTCCACCTGACCGTCTCTCCTGCCTGGAATGTCTTTCCACGCTGTCCACCTGACCGTCTCTCCTGCGTTATGATTTCCACTGTCACATCATCGTGTTTTCCACCTTTCGATATCCTCCCCTTCAGCTCATGGCCCAGCAGAAAAGTCAGTCAATGGAAGTTCATCACTAAGATTAGCCCTCTAACGTCACCCAGAGCTGCTCTTCTTGCCCTACTGTGTCTTCCACACCTGCCTGCTGAAGCCTGTGCCACACCACGTGTGATGATCCTTGATCTGACTATCCTTCCACCAGGCTGGAACAGCCTGAGGCCAAGGTCTAGGCCAGTGGTTCTCAACCTTTCTAATGTCGCGATGTGTTTTCATTGTTACGAAGGGGTTGCGACCCACAGGTTGAGAATCGCTGGTCTAGGCTTTCTCTCTGGATCGCAGATGTCCTGCAAAGGGCCAGGCACACAGCAGGCACTCAGCGGACGGCCATTGAATGAATGGATGGGAGATGTGTGAGTCAAACCTCCCTCGCATCTTAATGGGCAAGGCCAATCTGCAGTCCAAATCAAGGAATGTTCTCAAAGAAGAGAAGGGAGAGAGGATGGATACATGCACGAATGAAAGACAGAGGAGGGGGGAAAGTGGGGTTGGGGGTCAAGGAAGAAGGGAGAGAGGATGTGTCAGCCCTGGGGCTGTGGTTTGGGGGGGTTTGGGGACAGACTGTAGCTGGCACAGCAGAGGAAGGCTCGGAGGGAAGGGCTGGGGCCAGCCATGGGAATGGGCGTGGCCCGTGGAAGGCCTTGGGGGCTTTAGACCAAGGCAGGGGTCCAGAGCTGGGTGAGAATTCCAAGGCCAGGGTTACATGGAAAGAAAGGTCTGGTCAGCAGACAACCAGGAGGAAGGACAGGCAGGCCTTTCATAGTCTAGAGAAGTCAAATGGCTGTCATAGGGTTTCAGGGAAAGAGACCCTCGGCCAGGAGTCCTCTCAGATATGGTTGACGGAGCAGGGGAGACCTGTGTCCCCTTCCTCCAGCACAGTCCATTGTTCTGCCATTTCTTCACCTAGATCACCCGGTCCAAACTCCAGCCCATATGCCCCTGTACACCTGCGGTTTGTGTCAATGTCTCCCATCAACTGTGAAGTCCTCAAGAGAGGCGAGATGGTGTCTTATTCATTCCAGGGC
Source organism: Loris lydekkerianus (assembly GCA_963574355.1). NCBI lineage: Eukaryota > Metazoa > Chordata > Mammalia > Primates > Lorisidae > Loris > Loris lydekkerianus. The sequence continues at coordinate 4,500 of CAUYPK010154563.1, read as the reverse complement.
CCCAGCACCTGGCCCGGGGCCTGCCCCACAGATAAAGCCTCAGAAAGGCTTTTAGATCAGGGAGGACTTCAGGGGAGGGAGGACTGGCTGCTTCCTGATGTCTGCCCAGAGAGGGGCTGGGGAGAGGGCCAGGAGGCCGGGGAACAGGGGAGAGGAGGGAGCCCAGGTGACGCTGGAGTTGGGGGATGCTTGTGCCAGGAGGAACTGAGATGGGAGCGCCTTCAGTGAGCCGTGGGAGGGAGCAGGAGAGATGCCAGGACTTGTTTTCCAGGGCTAGTTGAAGCTGTATGCCTACTACACACACAGCCAGCCGAAAAAGCCTTACAGCAGCGAGCCGCGCTCTAAGGAGAGGACCTGGGGCCAGAAGAGAGGAAGGAGAAAGGAAACCTTCCCTCAGAAATGCCCAGGGCTGGACTGAGGGCTGGGCGAGACAACTGGCCGCCGCCCTTACTGAGAACTGCCCAAGGCTAACCTGGTTGGGTTAGGGTTGGAAGAGGGGCTAGTTTATTCCAGAAGCTACAGGGTTTTCTTTCTTTCTTTTTTTTTAATATACAAACATCCAACCACCGGATGGACCTGAGTGGGAGAGGGGGATGGGTCGGGCTTCTGCTGTCTCTGGAACAGTTCTGCCCAGAGGTGCTTTCTGGGAAAATGAGAATGTTCTGTCTCTTGTGCTGTCCGCTGTGGAGGGTTGCGCAAGGCAACTTGTATGACTGAATTTTTCATTTTATTTAATTTCAATTAATTGCAGCTTAAATTTAAATAGTCACATGTGGCCAGCGGCCACCTTACTGAACAGTGCAGTTTCAGAACACACGTCTAGGAGCAGCCTCCAGCCCTCTCAGAGCTGCGGGGTGATAAGGACCCTGCTGTCCTTCCTTCCTGAGCAGGTGCTCCGGAGGGTCCCTTGTGCATGGGTGCTGGGTGACTGGGGCAGGGTTCTGGGCAGGAGAATGGTGCGTATTCACGATCGGACCACAACAGCAGTCCCAGATGTCCCTCTCAATGTCCCCTGCTGCCCCTGCCTGTCCTCCAAACTTCCCTAAAGCCTTATCCCACATCTCTGGATGTATTTGTGTCTCTTCCTGACCAGAGCTCCCCTGGCTTCTCTGCGGGTTACCGTCCAGGCTGATGGCAGCCGCAGCTCTGTCTGTGGCTTCACACCTGCCCTCACTCTCCTCGCTTGCCTGGGCTTGGTGTGAACACCCTGAACACAGACCATTAGAGTGAAGGTGACGTCAGACCTTGAGAGGGGCTCAGGCCAGAGGGCACGTGAGGTCACCTAGAGACCTTGGGTACCACTTCCTAGGACCTACCCCCAGAAAGTCTGATTCAGTCACTCGGGAGTAGAGCCCAGGAATCTGCCTTTCCAGGCACTCTGTTCCGGCTTATCTGAGGTCAGCCACATTTGGGAAAATAGCAATTGAGTCCAGGGAAAGGAAGCAACTCTCCTAGGGTCACGTAGTGAGTCAGGAGCTGCGCAGGGGTGAGGAGCCAGTCTCCTCGGTTCTAATTCGGGACTCTAATAAGATGTGACCAAGGGTCTTGGTTCATAGGTCTGGGGTTCTGAATGGAGGCCGAGGAGAGGGAGTATGTTTTTCATTATCATATCCCTTAAAGGCTTACAGAGCTCAGTACACACTGAAGGGGGCAAACAAGTGTGTCTGCTGTTCCCTGCCCATGTTCTTGTGAATACTGAGGAATACCAGCCCCTCATGACCCAGGAGGCCTCACCCGCTGACAGGCAGATGGGAATTCATACATAACAACAACAATAGAAGCAACAACAGTGGGGGATTGCTCATGTCACTTGTGGTCCCAGTGCTAAATGAACATGCAGGACTCCTTCCTAAAAAATTATTGTTAACCAGTAAATTAGTTTAAACAATCTGTAAAAGTCAGCATTCTTCTTAGAAAATAAAAGAATTTGAAGATGGTGATCGCAGAGCACTAAACCAAGCCTCTCTGAGCCTCTCTGAGCGCCCGGCCCTGTGTGATACCCTGGTAATAACCCGCATTGGCGCCGCACAGAATTGTTCACATTCTGATATCCCTCTCATCACCAAATAATTCAACACTGAGTTCCTTCAAAGAGTGCAGGCTGTTAATGCGGAGAAGGATTTGTTTACCCATCATGAGTGCCAGGGTTTGAGGCCCCTGAGAGCGAGCGAGCAGAGGAATGGGAACTGGTATATACACGGTGCTGGGAGCCCTTGTTAATTGGGACCAAGCTGAAACCCAGACAGCTCAACATAAAAGAAGATGCCAAATCCAGATGACTGGGGTACAGCAGACTCCAACTTGCAGAAGCCAGACTCTCCCAGCATGTCTCAGGAGCACAGCCGTGGCTGGCACACGGTGGGATCCACCTGGCGGGGGAGAGGGGTGCCTTTTCTGTGGGTGCAGAAAGGAGCCGGGAGCTCTGCGGGAGGAGGCAGGAGAGAGGGGCAGAATGCATCGTGGCACAGGCGTCACAATAAAAGAAGCTTACATCTTTAATCTTTGCAAATTACGGAAAACACACCAAGGAAATAAACGCTGGAGAGAAGTCGGAAGAAAAGTGTCTCTGAAAAGCTGGGGGAATTTTCTAGGCTCGGACAGGGGATGTGCTGATTATAAAGCTATCTTGTTTTGGAAAACTTGACTTTACAGCAGTGTCTGGGTGAGGGGACCCTAACTGCCCAGATGGCTTGAGAGGAGAGGGTGGGAGGGGTGTCTCGCGGTCCAGCAAGGGCCCTGTGCAGGGAGCTGCTCGCTGTGCCCCTGCCCTTGTGCTCCCCCACTCCGTTCCCACCCTGGGACTTTGAGTTGCAGAGACTACTGAGGGGCTCCTGGCCCTCTGGTTCTGGTTGGGATCAGGCAGTGGTGGGCCAGGGTGGGGAGCGGGGGGCAGAGAGGAGAGTCAGGCTGGAGCATTCCCTCTCCCCATTCTCCTTGCTGGGCACCGTGGGCTAGCGGCATGTCACTTTGGAAGGCCACAGCTCTGGGTGGGTGGGGGAGTTGGGAGCAGCTCTTCCTATCCTTCCTATCCCAGTATCCTTCCTTACTATCCCTCTCTGCTTGGGTCCAGCCCCTTTTTCTTCCCTAAGGCGTGGTCCTGGCTCTCCTGGCCCCCAGCCCGAGGACGTCACACTCTTCCACTTTGCTTTCCAAAGCCTTGCCCACACCTTGTGAACAGTTCTTGATTAATTTCTTCTAGTCTCCAATTAGAGGGTGCTATTGATTTCTGATGGGTAGACCTTCCCTGGGCTCTCACTTATCTGCTGAGAGACAGCAGCAATCCCCTCTGGGGCCCCATTCAGGGAATAACAGCCGTGATGTTTGAGTGCTCTTAGAGATGGAGACCTCATTCCCTTCAGGGGAAGCCATGGTTTTCAAAGAGTATCCATATATGGGCTGAAAACTGGCCTCACACTTCTTCAAGGATCTTGAAGATAGATCACCCTCATCCCAAATGAGAGAGTCAGGCGTGGTGACAGAGGTGCAGAGAGGGTCCACGTTTGATTTATGTTTACACGCACAGTGCCTGGCACAGTGATGCTCGTTGAGGTGAGCAAAGTGCCCGGCTGACCTCCTAGCCCACTTTGTTTTCCAGATGTGCCACTGACATGCTGGAAGGTGAGTGGATTTGTCCAGGGCTCGTGGTGAGTTTGCACCCAAGCTAGTCCACCCAGGGGTGAGGACCCCTGTGGAGGCAGCCGACAGTGAGTTACGGGTAGGTGGGAGGCTGTGTAGGGACTTACAGCCAGGGGTGAATGAGCTCATGGGGGCTCGGCAGGGGCCCTGCCTGGGACGCCCATCTGTAGGGACCTGGCTGGTGTGACTGCCTGTGTGGCTGGTGTCTTCCTGGTCTCTGCTGTCTGTAAAATCATATAGCTTGAACACTGGGAACCTAGTTTGTCAAGGTTCATCCTTTGGGACTCACCATTCTGGGTGATCAGGGAGAGAGGCCTGCAGAGTCCCAGTCTGTGTCTGTCAGCCAGGCTGGGGAGGGGCCAGCCCATCAGGCCGCGGGGACGCTCACACCCTGCAGCGGCTCCTTTGTCTGCCACTGTCAACCTACCGCTGTGGTGCCACTCGGCGTTTCCTGGGGACTGAAAAGTGTGTGTGCTCGTGTACCTGTCATGTGTGTGAGAGACAGAGAGAGAGAATGGGAAAGAGGGAAAGTATCTCTGAAATGAAGGGCCATTGCTTTATTTCTTCCAGTTTCTCTAAAGCATGTCCTGAGCTGCTGCTTTGGAGTTCAGAGAACAGAGAGAAAGAGCTGACCCTTGTGAGGACCAGCCGTAGAGCTGGGCGCTCCACATCATTCCACATCTATCCCCTCAGCCCCTGGACAGTCAGGCGTCAGATGCCTACTGTGGGCACATACTGCTGGCAAGGGCTGGGGCTCTAGCAGGAGGCCGAGCAGAGTCTCTATCTTCCCGGAGCTCACCCTGGGGGGGGGGGGGGGGGTAAGAGGGGGGGTGCGACGGGTGCTGGCGGCACGGGCACGGGGAC
>CAUYPK010154558.1:0-16250 GCA_963574355.1 Loris lydekkerianus | reverse complement strand
CTAACAGGAAAAAAAAGAAGTAAAACCTCTAATCTCATCAATCAGAAACAAAAAAGATGAAATAACAACAGACTGCTCAGAAATTCAAAAAATTCATAATTAATGTTACAAGAAACTTTATTCTCAGAAATATGAAAATCTGAAGGAAATTGACCAATACTTGGAATCACGCCATCTTCCTAGACTTAGCCAGGAAGAAGTGGAAATGTTGAACAGGCCTATATTGAGTTCTGAAATAGCATCAAATATAGAAAATCTTCCCAAAAAGAAAAGTCTGGGACCAGATGGTCTTACATCAGAATTTTACCAAACCTTTAAAGAAGAACTAGTACCCATATTACTTAACTTTTTCCAAAACATAGAAAAAGAAGGAATACTTTCCAACACATTCTATGAAGCAAACATCACCCCAATCCCCAAACCAGGAAAAGACCCAACAAGAAAAGAAAATTACAGGCCAATATGTCTAATAAATATTAATGCAAAAATATTCAATAAGATCCTAGCAAACAGAATCCAGCATCAAACAAATTATACACCATGACCAAATTGGTTTTATCCCAGACTCTCAAGGCTGGTTCAATATCCATAAATTTATAAATGCAATACATCACATAAACAAATTAAAAAAACAAAGACCATATGACTCCCAATCAATGCAGAAAAAGCTTTTGACAATATCCAGCATCCTTTTATGATCAGAACACTTAAGAAAATAGGTATCGAAGGGACATTTCTTAGCCTGATGGAGGCCATCTACAGAAAACCTACAGCCAATATTGAATGGAATAAAATTGAAAGCATTTCCACTCAGATCATGAACCAGACAAGGTTGCCCACTATCTCCACTGCTATTTAACATTGTAATGGAAGTCTTAGCCCTTGCAGTTAGGCAAGAGAAGGCAATTGAGGGTATCCATATAGGGTCAGAGGAGATCAAACTTTCACTTTTCGCATATGATATGATCATATGCCTGGAAAACCACAGGGACTCTACCACAAAACTCTTAGAAGTGATCAAGGAATACAGCAGTGTCTCAGGCTACAAAATAAATACTCACAAATCAGTGGCATTCATATATACCAACAATAGTCAAGTTGAAAAAATAGTCATGGATTCTATTCCCTTTACCATAGTGCCAAAGAAAATGAAACATCTGGAAGTGTACCTACCAAAGTATGTGAAAGATCTCTATAAAGAGAACTATGAAACTTTGAGAAAAGAAATAGCCAAAGTTGCCAACAAATGTAAAAACATACCATGCTGATGGCTGGGAAGACTCAACATTATTAAAATGTCCATATTACCCAAAGCAATCTACAGATTTAATGCAATCCCCATTAAAGCACCTCTGTCATACTTTAAAGATCTGTAAAAACTAGTATTTCATTTTATATGGAATCAGAAAAAACCTCAAATAACCAAGACATTACTCAGAAATAAAAACAAATCAGGTGGAATCATGCTACCAGACTTCAGACTATACTATAAATCTATAGTGATCAAAACAGCATGTTATAGGCACAAGAATAAAGAGGTAGATGTATGGAACAGAATCGAGAACCAAGAGATGAACCCAGACACTTGCTGTCATTTGATCTTCAATTAGCCTATCAAAAACTTAAATTGGAGGAAAGACTCCCTATTTAAAAAATGGTTCTGGGAGAATTGGCTGGAAACTTGTAAAAAACTGAAACTGGACCCATATCTTTCACCTCTAACAAAAATTGACTCTCACTGGATAAAAGACTTAAACCTAAGACATGAAACCATAAATATTCTTGGAAAGAGTGCAGGGGAAATACTTGAAGAAATTGGTCTGGGAGAAAACTTTATGAGGAAGACCCCCAGAGCAATTGAAGCAATACCAAAAATACATTACTGGGATCTGATCAAACTAAAAAGCTTTTGCACTGCCAAGGACACAGTAAGTAAAGCAAGTAGACTGCCATCAGAATGGGAAGGTGTATTTGCAGGTTACATTTCCAACAATGGTCTGATAACCAGAACCCACAGAGAACTCAAACTTATTAATTAGAAAAGAACAAGTGATCCCATTTTAATATGATCAAGAGACCTGAACAGAAGTTTCTCCAAAGAAAACAGGCACATGGTATACAGACATATGAAAAAATGCTCATCTTCTTTAATCATCAGAGAAATGCAATTCAAAACTACTTTGACATACCATCTAACTCCAGTAAGAGTAGCCCACATAACAAAATCACAATACTACAGATGTTGGTGTGGATGTGAAGAAAAGGGAACACTTCTTCACTGTTGGTGGGAATGCAAGCTAATACTTTTCTTTTGGAAAGAAGTTTGGAAAACACTCAAGGATCTAAAAATTGACCTGACATTGGATCCTGCAATTCTTCTACTAGGAGTATATCCAAAAGATCAGAAATCACTTTGCAAAAAAGATATTTGCATCAGTTATTCACTGCAGCTCAATTTGTAATAGCCATATCATAGAAGAGGCCCAAGTCCCCATCAACCCATGAATGGATTAATAAATTGTGGTATATGTATACCATGGAATACTATGCAGCCTTAAAAAGATGGAGCCTTTACCTCTTTTACGTTTACATGGAGGGATCTGGAACATATTCTCCTGAGTAAAGTATCTCAAGAATGGAGGAAAAAGTATCCAATGTACTCAATACTTCTATGAAACCTATTTATATTTACTCACACTTTCTTATGAAAGATAGAACACAACTATAGCCCTATATGAAGGAGAGGAATGGAGTGGGTAGGGAGGGGGACTTGATAGAGGGAGGGTAAAAGGCGGGACCACACCTATGGAGCATATTGCAAGGGTACAAGTCAAATCTTTCAAGTGTAGAACATAAATGTCTTAGCACAATAATCAAGTAAATGAGGTGAAAGCTATGTTGATTGGTTTGATCTAACCACGTCAGATTGTATTAAAAAAAATCAACACATCGTATACCCTACATATGCATAAATTTATTCATGATCTATGTGTATTTGATTTAATAAAAAAGAAATAAAAATAAAAATAAAAAAGAAGTATCACACTCAAAAACAATTATAAACAAAACAAAAAAAAACTTTAATTATTTTACATAACGTAAAACAGATAACAAAATCATCAGATGTGTTGATATTTATTTTTTCCCATTTATCCATAGCTACAGGATAATTACAAGTAATCCACTAACCTCTTTCTCACACAAAATAAATAAGAGCTGGGGAATATGCAGGTGGCAGAAAAAAATGGATTGGAAGGGTGATTTTTTTGTAATCCTTCAAAGTGTTTCATGAATTCGCCTGATAGTAAAAATTACCATGGGTAACTAAAAGTACAAATTCTCATATCTCAGCCTATACGTACTAAATTAAAGCCTCTAGTGGATCAACCTGTGAATTTAAGTATTGTTTACACATCTAGCTAGGATATCACCCAGGAATGGACAGGTTTAAGAAATCCTGGATGGTCAGACTTATTGAAGAAAACCCAAGAAACTAAAAACAAACAAACAATTTGCTGTTTAAGTTAAAGAAGTGGAAAGGAATCATGCACTAGGCAAAAAGTGGGGAAAAAGTCTAAATGTGCATTAATAAATAAAAAATGAATTATGATGCAATTATACAATGGAATAGTATACTGCTGTAAAAACAAATGGACTGTATCCATATATATGTATATATGAGCAATAGCTGAATCTCAAAAGCATGATTTGTAAGAAAGCAATGTGTGTGTTTATATATGTGTATGTGTGCACACATTTTAAACACATAAAATAACTATATTTTTTATATGTATACATGCATACACTTGTGTATATATATATATATATTATACTATACATAATATGAAAACATAGTAGCATGCTAGTCTATCTTATTTAGTATGATTTGAATGCATTACAAATTAATATGATTGATTACAACCTGTATTGATGAGGGTGTGAACAAACAGACCTTCTCTGTGGAGTGCAATCAGTACATAGATATATGTATATATATGAAATTATTGAAACAGTTTGTATGGAAATAATACTAATGTGAATCAATTGGGGGTTAGCTATAAATTATGATATTTTCAACACTTTCAAGACATTAAAAGCAGGTAAAATAGTTAAACATTTATGAATCTGAGAATATTATCAAGCAAATAAAAAAGCAAGTAGAACAGTTTATGGCATATTATTTTATTAAAATAGACACATGAATAAATTATGTGAATATGATAGTAAGTAAAGAACATTTAATAAGAGTACGTGTTAAAATATTTATTTTTATATGTTATGTGGTTATATATTTTTAAAAATTATATAAAAAATTTTCAAAGACATCGGGAGGCTGAGGCAAGAGAATCACCTAAGCCCAAGAGTTGGAAGTTGCTGTGAGCTGTGACACTACGGCACTCTTCTGAGGGTAATAAAGTGTGACTCTGTCTCTAAAAATATTTTTTTCAAAAGACAAAAATAGACTAACCTTAAAGAAAATTTTATATAAAACCAATTGTACAAAATATTTCTAAATGATCACTTAGTTTTTGACTGATTCTCATATAAAAAGAAACTGATAAAGTCTTGAGAACTGAGAAATAAGTGAAAGGTATGTGAGGGTTTTTTTGTCTATTCTCAAAATCATTCTGTAAGATTAAAATTATTTTATAATAATGGTTTTTTAAATTTTTTTTTATCAGCTGTATAAGTTTATTTTTATTTATTTATTTATTTATTTTTAAGCAGGAACTCAACTTTATTGCGTCAAGCAGCCACTTATATAGGGCGTGGGGAGGGGGCAGGGAAAGAAGGTGGGGATGAGGTGCGTGACAGGGTTGGGCCAATGTAATTTTTTTTTTTTTTTTGAGACACAGTCTTACCCTGTCACCTTGGGTACAGTGTGACATAGCTGTGGCATCATAGCTCACAGCAATCTCAAAATCCTGAACTCAAGCGATTCTTTTGCTTCAGCCTCCTGAGTAGCTGGAACTACAGGCGCCTGCCATTACACCCGCCTCGTTTTTTAGTAAAGACAGGGTCTCATTCTTGCTGAAGATGGTCTGGAACTCCTGAGCTCAAACAATCCACCGGGCCTTTGCCTCCCAGAGTGCTAGGATTACAGGTATCAGGCATGAGCCACCTTGCCCTGAACAACATTTTTTTAAAAAACCTCTTAGGTAACAATGGGTGATTTTTCTTTGTTTTTGTTTTGTTTTTTAACCTATGACAGAGTTTCTTAATTCTGTCTGGTATTAAGAATTACATCAAGGAAATTCTTAAATGTAGGTTCTCAGAACTGACTCCAATGTAGGAGAATCTTTAGAGAAAAAATCCAGGAATCTTAACCTCGGGTATCTGTTACAATATGGAAGGTTTAGAAAATATTATTTAATACCTGGCCTTTTGGATACACTCCTAGTAGAGGAATTGCAGGATCCAACGGCAGGTCAATTTTTAGATCCCTGAATGTCCTCCAAACTTCTTTCCTAAAGGAACGTGTTAGCTTGCATTCCCACCAGCAGTGCAGAAGTGTTCCCTTTTCTCCACATCCAGGCCAACATCTGTAGTTTTGTGAGTAAATGAGGTGAAAGCTATACTGATTGGTTTGATCTAACCATGTCAAATTGTACCCTACATATGCATAAATGTATAAAAAACCCCCAACACATTGTACCCTACATATGCATAAATGTATTCACCATCTGTGTATTTGACTTAGTAAAAAATTAATTAATTAAAAAAAAGGAAAAAGAAAATATTGCCTGGAGATTTGACAACAATTTTTCAAAAAATATAAAACAAAATGAAAGAAAAAAATAATATTTTAAAAATGAACCAGAAAATCTTCAGTATTGCTGGATATGACACACATTATAGATACCAAATTTGGACAACATTTTTTAAGACCAATTTCTATAACTGAAAAACATCCACATTCACATACAGCAATGACGGTTCTAGGACTTTAAAACTCTGATATTAGTACCAAAATTCTATGTATACAGAAGTTCATCATCTATGATAGTGAAAACTACAAACAGACCAAATGTTCATAAATACAGAAATAAATGTGTATATGTTATCTTTGTTTTGAAGGGAAATGTTTGGACTGGTTTAGAGTAAAATGTTAATAGTATATTTCATGGTGTGGGGATGACACTGATATCTTGCTGTCTTATCTGTATTTCAAATTTTGCTTAGGACTTCTTCTGGAGCCTTAGAAAATTTCTCATCCCACACTTAGGACAACTTAGGAGTGCCAGATATTTCAATATACCCAGGGTAACATCCACCAATAAAGGACCCAAATCTGTGGAAAGATACCACAGCTTCCCATCACTAGCTGGAATGATTCTGAGGAGGATTAAACTACCTACATTGATTGACTTTTGGTTGTGTCAGTCTCTGGTGCTATATTTCTAAAGAACTTTTCCATCTGAAGATTATATACAAAGTTACATATGATGTTCTATTTTAATGATTTTATGTCTTTTATCTAAACATTTCATATCTATATTTAAGTACATGAGAGAAACTAGGCACTTCATTGTTTTTCAAAATTGCTAACCAATTATCCCAGTACTATTTCTTCAATAATTCTAACCTTTCCCCACTGATTCAAAATATTTCAGTCAGCTTATATTTCTGAAATATTTATCCATATTTGGGTTTGATGCTTGGCTTTCTCTTCTGGTTCATTTGTTCAATATTTATTCTGGTACAACATCATTTTAACACTGTAGTTTCGCAATATTTTTTATCTGTGTCATGGTAGTTTCCCCAAATTATTGTTCTGAATTTTTGGAAGACTGCACTGGTTTTCTTCACTTTAGAGGTGAAGCTGTGGTGTTATTGTAAGGTGAAGTTACACTAATACAATTAGAGGAGAACATAAGTTTATCACAGGCTCTCAAGATCTGAAAAGCCACTAGAAAATTATTAGACTCAGCGCATTACCTCATGGAATGACACATAAGTAGAGACCTTTCCCAAGGGGAATAACCAACTTAGGTTTATATTTCAAAGTGCTTAAAGGGGGCAAGGGCATGCTGTCAGGAGGGTCTATATGTAGAATATGATTCAGCAGCAGAAACAGGTTGCCATGGTTTTACAACTCGAGTCTTATTTTTTTTTAATTAAGTATATTGTCTAGTTATAACATCCAAAGTGAATATATGCTGACAAAGAAAATGAAAACAACCATCTCCTCCCCACCTCTCCCTGCCAAAAAAAAAAAAAAAAAAAAAGGAAATAAGATGAAAAAGATTTTAATGCCACCTCTTACCTGTTTTCTAGACTTGCTAGCCTAGTGCTTCTCACCCCCCTCCCAGGTTCTAAACTGGAACAAGACCCACAAGACTTTTAGGGTAAATTCGGGGCTCTACTTGCCAGGAAGTAAAAAGGAGAGACATGGGCGTTTAGGATTACAGAAGTCGTCTTTTTAAAGCACCATCAAAAACCAAGAAAAGACAAATACAAACTACAAAATATTATGTGACCCTTTTAGTTTGGGGGGATTGCTAATTAAGAAAAAAATAGAGGCGTGGACAGTAGCCTATTATAGCGGTGGATAAGGCAGAAGGAGAAGAAAGGGGGCCCCGCCCATCCTATAGCTCCCAACCAATTGCCGCACTGCAGGTGTGAATGCTAATTAGGAATCTGAGCTCACAGTGACCTGCCCTTGCTAGGCCCAGGAAGGATTAATAGATTAGTCTCTACTAGTTGCGGTCTGGCAGTCACTGGAGGCGGTGCGCTGGCTCATTATTGCCCTGAAGGCGGGAGAGCCAGCTGCCCAGGAAAGGAGGTAAATAGTAGAAGCTGACTTCTGTCCGTGGCAGGTTGGTGACCTGACTAGGGTGGGGACGGCAGAGGGCAAAGACTAGAGCAGCTACAAGTTTGGATTACAAGTCTGGTAAACCCCTCCTTCCCTGATACCCACTCTTTAGGTGCAAGAAACGGAGAGCTTGGGAGAGAATCTGAAAAGGGGACGGGGTTGTGAATAAGTGCCAGTTGGAGTCTCCAAAGAAGCGGGCGATTGGGCAATGTCTGAAGGAGTTGGGCTGGGGGAGGGGACAGCGAGGAAAAGGCCTGATCCCTGCAGGGCGGTGGGAGTGGGTGTAGCTGCTGACTTGGCGAGGGGGAGGGCGAACCCTGCCATGGGTTTAGGCCTGCGTTTCTTGTATTTTTTCTTCACTTTCGGTTTCTTTGGAGGGGGAAATGGTGAGCTGTGGGAGCCAAGGAGAGGAATTGCTGCGGAGTACAGGGAAAAGTATTAGGTCTCTGAAACAGGTTCTTATTGCAGCGGTTACGCAGGCAAAATTCTGACTAAGGGGTAGAAATAGGGAGCGAGAAAGGGTTTCTGGTGTCTTAGGTCGGTGAAAGCGTGGGCGCAGCTTGTGGACCCTGGGGTAAAAATGTCAAAGTGCTGACATCACAACGGGTCCTGATTTGCAGTGCTCACGCACCTTTTCACCCATCGTCCATCTTGATGCATAAAATGGTGGGCTGAAGAGAGGGCAGTGAGTTTCACCGGGGCCTGGTGGATACCCAAATTGAAATTCTTTGTAAACAAACCATGTCTCCACCCAGCAAGTTCTTCTAACTCCTCCGCCCCGCAAATTGTACGTCTGCAGTCAAGAAATGGTAATTAGGTGGAGTAGTAAATAGGTATGTAGGAGGAGACAGAGGAGATAGGAGACCTAAAGAAGACGTTAAAATGGTTTGGAAATAATTATCTTTGACAATGCGTATTTCTGTAAGGTGAAGTAGCCTATCACAGATAGGAAAAGAAGCCAGAAGACAAGATGGAACACTTGACTAGGAGAGTCTAAATCAATAACGGACCTGGCGCCCCCAGTATCAGCCCTTTCATCAAGTGACCAGTCCTGGCCTTTCCCGATTTTTTTTTCTGCAGGTTTTTAAGTGCATTGGCGCAGCAGATTTCAAGGCTAAGAGAGAAAGACTGCCTCTGATCTGTGCAGGTAGGAGGTTCCCTAAGGCTTTCTGGTGTAGGAGTATCAGGAATCAGAACAGAATCTGGGGAACTTATTCTCTGCCCGAGTTAAGTACAGGAGAAACCTTGCAAAGTCTGAAAAATTCGTCAGCCTGTGGTTAGTGAGGGAAGAAGGGAATAGAAGGGCCAGGTGTAGGGCGCCCCTGGAGAGCTTATCAGGATCCCTTATCAGCAGCCTGATCTCTCAACCGCTGCCTGGCCTACCACCCGTCCTACATTTTGGTGGGGGGGGAGGGGGAGGAGTAGCCTGGGAAAGGATTTTCAGGATAAATGGTGGCCTATGGGGCAAGTCTGGGATGGGGCGCCCCTAGAGTGAGAATGAAATTTCCTCTGTAGGAAAACCTTTGCCAGGCACAACTCACAATCCTGTTATCAAACATTCAGTCCCTCTTCTTGCTTTTTATCTCTCAGGAAGAAGAGAAAGGGAAATAAAACTCAACATGGAAAAAGTCCCTCAGGAAAACAAAGTTGAGGAGCAAGCCCCAGTGAAGAAAGAAGAAGAAGCTGGTCCTTTAGAAGATGGAGGCCAGGAGCGTGGAGGAAATGTTAGAAGGGATTGGGTTCCACCAGCACAGGTCTTTGGAGAGGATGAGCCTAATAGGCTTGCTGATAACATTGATTTGATAGATGGAGATGCAGATGATATGGAACGGTTCATGGAGGAGATGAGAGAGCTAAGGAGGAAAATTAGGGAGCTTCAGTTGAGATACAGTCTGCGCATCCTTATAGGAGACCCCCCTCACCATGATCATCATGATGAGTTTTGCCTTATGCCTTGAATCTTGAGATTAATAATTATAAGCCCTCTCTGCTTTGAAAACTTGCATTTTTATGGTATACCTTTAATGTGAACCTTTTAATGTTCTTCCGTCATTTTCTGATTAGAGATATCATTTTGACCCAGTCTATAAGTCCTTTTGTCAACAGGGGAGTTTCATCAACTTGCATGAAAACATGTTTATCACATATTATCACAAAGTTAATAAAGCAATTAAAAAATCAGTCTATAGATATATTATCTCATTTAAAAGCATGCATATTTACACTATATAAAATATAGTACCTGTGCAATATATATAGATTAAAATCAGAATGTGTTATTTCTATGTAGTATAGTTATTGGTACTCTTTATTTTTTCTTGATTGTTTTTCCAAAAAGAATGCACATATTTTATATGTGTCAGAAAAGAAGAAGCAAGGAATCTGCTAATCAGTTTATAAATGGAATAGGAGGGCAATCAATAAATACTTGAAACACAATTTAAAGGTATATAAATCTTGTATTCCCTCTGGATCTCATATCTAAAATAAAAAAACCTGATATTATTATAGATAGATTTCTTTAAAGTCAGCCTATTCATCTTTAAAGTGAAAATAATATATGCCTTACAGGGCTGCTGTGGGAACCAAATGAGGTAATGACTGAACCCTGTGTCTAGCTCTATCCATATGTGCAAGATCCCAACCCTCTTGCTTTTGGGGGAAAGGTTTCAAAGAATGTGTCTACTAGAAAATCTGATCGACTATCATGTGGGTACAGATTTAACATCCCTTATCCAAAATGCTTGGGTCCAGAAGTGTTTCCCATTATTTTTTGAATAATTGCAATATATATAGTAAGATATTTTAGGGATGGGACTCAAATCTAAACATGAAATTTATTTATTTTTATATACACTTTATATACATAGTGTGAAAGTAATTTTATACAACATTTCAAGTAATTTAGTGCATGAAACAAAGTTTGTATAAACAAGGTTGGCTGTGGAACTTTACATTTGTGGTGCCATGTCATGTACAAAAAGTTTTGGAGTTTGGAGCTCTTTAGATTCTGGATTTTCAGGGTAGGTCTGTTTAATCTGTAACACTTTTCTACCCCTCTGCTGTTCTCCCTTGCTTTTCTAGACAATGGCATGACTACTGGCACTTCTTCCCCTCCCACCTCCTCCACTGGCCTTCACCACTGCTTATACTCTGGACTCATAGAGGTGATAAAGATGCACCAATTTCTCTGAAATCCTCAGTGATTTGAATGCACATTTGCCCTTCCAGACAATGTAAAGAATGTCCCTCTCTGCTTTAGAGCTGTACTTAAACCAGGTTTAAATGATTTCATTATAACTTACTAGTGCTGCTTAGGAGTGCAAATAGCTCTTTATTTATTATTTATCACACTTCCTTAGCCTCCCCAAGAAAAATATGAGTGACTTATAATAGTATGCTCAGAATTGGACTATCTCTTCCTTCCTCTGATGAATATGTCCCAGTCTCCTGGTGTCTCCATTTTCTGGGATGACAGTGCTACATATTCCACTCTGTGAATATGTCTCAAAGACTGTTCTGAGTTGTACCATCCTCACCCCAAGAGTCTCCAGTCCCTATTCACACTAACCCAAATAGATTCAGAAGAATTATCTTTCTTTGCTTCAAGATATTCTGTGTCAAGTAAAACTGTAATCACAGACTGATGGGAACTAACAGATGGGACTGGGGACCTAGTAGGTGGATCCTTGTTTTAGAACATTTTCCACAGTCATCACTGTTCCTCACTAGACTGTGCCCTTCTCACAATAAATATTTTGTCTCATTTATCCTTATACTGTCAGTGGTAAGCACGGGGCCTGGTGAGTCGTAGGGCACAACAGTTAATTGCAGCTAAGTAAAGAGTCCTGCAATCTAGACCCAGGTTTACCTCTGATCATTTATGGGCAAGTAACTGTTTTTCCCTACACACTGCAGGTTGCAATTTAAAAAGACAGAAGAGAAAGTACCATACATCAATTTAAACACATAGACTCATAACATTATATATTTCAGTGTTTATCCACCTATGCTATATAGAATGGCTGCATCAGAATCACCTACCGAACGGGCTAAAAATCCAGAAAAGCTTGTTTCACTTTACACCCATTGCATTCTGTTAAATCAAAATATTACTGGACTTACATAAATAAAAGTGGAAGCCTCAGCCTTAGTTCAAGTTTGGATAAACCTTTCCTTATTACATATTATGTACGGAGAGATAGATAATAAGCAGATGATATATAGCTAGTTAAAATGACACCTATGAGGGTACTGTATAAGGCCTTAATTAATCTATATACATCAGGCACTATTTCCCCTCTAATCTTTGCCCTTTTAAAAAAGGCAATGGTATCTTTTTCTTTTTTGAATTCTATTGTTTTTAGTGCATAAGTTCTCAACTGTGGCCGCAAATTAGAATCATCTGAGAAAATTTTAAAGTGGCATTTTAGCACCCAATTCCAACTAATCAAGTCAAGCTCATTAAAAGTGGGACATAGGAATTACTGCAGTGTAAAAAAGTCCCATAATCATTTTGATACGCATGTGAAGTCGAGAATCACTGAGAGGAATTTGTGATTAAAATATATTTGGCTTAATTTCTCCACACTACACCTGACTGACTATGTAACCCTAAGCAAGTAAATTCATTTGTCTAGAAGTATTTCTATCTTGTGAAAGAAACACGATCAATAAGGAATTGCATTCCAAAATCAACACATAAGATCCACTCAAGATTGTATATGCCAGGAACATATACCAGTGTTCCTCGGAAATTGTTAAACTATCAAAATCTTCAGAATCCCATGTAGATCTTGTTTAAAATACTGAATTCTGGCCCAACACCAAAAATTCACTTTTGTCTTTGGAGCTGAAGTAATTACATTGTTTATGAGCTTGTGGATGGTTCTGATACACAGTAGAATAGGAGGATAACTTGTACATACATTTTTTTTACCTTGAGTATATGAAGAACAAACTACAAAAGACACTAAAAATAAAGATAATGTTAGCCTGAATTCAGGGCACAACAAGGAGAAGATATTTATGAACATCAAAAAATAATAAAAAGATTAAATTATAAAAAGAAAGATTTACACTCACTATGCAAAAATATTAGATTTTCTGTAAAGTAAGACTATATATATTTATTATTATTATTATAAAATCATAGCTGTGTACATTAATGCAATCATGGGGCACCATACACTGGTCTTATAGACCGTTTGACACATTTTCATCACACTGGTTAACATAGCCTTCCTTGTATTTTCTTAGTTATTGTGTGAAGACATTTACATTCTACATTTACTAACTTTAACATACACCCTTCTAATCCCACCAATCACCTTCCCTCTGCCCACCTCTCCCTCCCTCTCCTCCCTTTCCCCCTTTCCCCTATTCTTAGGTTATAACTGGGTTATAACTTTCATGTGAGAGCCATAAATTAGTTTCATAGTAGGGCTGAGTATGTTGGATACTTTTTCATCCATTCTTGAGATACTTTACTAAGAAGAATATGTTCCAGATCCATCTACGTAAACATGAAACAGGTAAAGTCTCCATCTTTCTTTAAGGCTACATAAAATTTCATGGTGTACATATACCACAATTAATCCATTGGTGGATCGATGGGCACTTGGGCTTTTTCCATAACTTAGCAATTATGAATTGGGCTGCAATAAACATTCTGGTACATCTTTGTTATGATGTGATTTTTGGTCTTCTGGGTATATGCCTAGTAGAGGAATTATAGGATCGAATGACAGATCTGTTTTTAGATCTCTAAGTGTTCTCCAAACATCTTTCCAAAAGGAATGTATTAATTTGCATTCCCACCAGCAGTTTAGAAGTGTTCCCTTTTCTCCACATCCACGCCAACATCTCAGGTCTTGGGATTTTGTGATATAGGCTAATCTTACTGGAGTTAGATGATATCTCAAAGTAGTTTTGATTTGCATTCCTCTGATGATTAAAGATGGTGAGCATTTTACAGATGTCTGTAGGCCATGCACCTGTCTTCTTCAGAGAAGTTTCTCTTCAATTCCCTTGCCCAGCCTGCGATGGGATCACTTGTTCTTTTCTTGCTTATACATTTGATTTCTCTGTGGATTATGGTTATTAAACCTTTGTCGGAGACATAACCTGCAAATATCTTCTCCCATTCTGAGGGCTGTCTGCTTGCTTTACTGATTGTGTTCTTGGCTGTGCAGAAGGTTTTTAGTTTGATCAGGTCCCAGTAGTGTATTTTGAAAGCTGCTTCAATTGCCCAGGGGGTCTTCCTCATAAAATACTTGTCCAGACCTATTTCTTCAAGGGTTTTCCCTGCACTCTCTTCTAGTATTTTTATAGTTTTATGTTGTAAGTTTAAATCGTTAATCTGGTGAGAATCTATCTTAGTTAATGGTGAAAGGTGTGGGTCCACTTTCAGTCTTGTACAGGTTGCCAGCCAGTTCAGCCAGCACCATTTGTTAAATAGGGAATCTTTCCCCCACTGAATGTTTTTAATTGGATTGTCAAAGATCAAATAACAGAAAGTACCTGGGTTCATCTCTTGGTCCTCTATTGTGTTCTAGACATCTACTTGTCTGTTTTTGTGCCAGTACCATGCTGTTTTGATCACTATCGATTTATACTATAGTCTGAGGTCAGGTAGTGTTATTCCTCCTGCTTTGTTTTTATTTCTGAGTAATATCTTGGCTATCTGAGGTTTTTTCTAATTCTATATCAAACAAAGTATTATTTTTTCAAGATCTTTAAAGTATGACAGTGGAGCTTCATTAGGAATTGCATTAAAATTGTATATTCCCTTGGGTAATATGGACATTTTAATAATGTTGATTCTTCCCAGCCATGAGCATGGTATGTTTTTCCATTTGCTAACATTTTCAGCTATTTCTTTTCTTAGAGTTTCATAGTCCTCTTTATAAAGATCTTTCACATTTTTTGTTAGATAAACTCCCAAATATTTTATCTTCTTTGGCACTACTATGAATGAAATACAGTCCTTAAGTATTTTTTCAGCTTGACTATTGTTGGTATATATAAAGGCTAACAATTTATGAATGTTGATTTTGTAACCTGAGACTCTGCTGTATTTCTTGATCACTTCTAAGAGTCTTGTAGTAGATCCCTGGTGTTTTCCAGATATACAATCATATCATCTGCGAAGAGCGAAAGTTTGATCTCTTCTGACCCTGTATGGATACCCTTGATCACCTTTTCTTCCCTAATTGCAGTGGCTAAAACTTCCACTACAATGTTAAAGAGCAGTGGAGACAATGGGCAGCCTTGTCTGGTTCCTGGTCTGAGTGGAAATGATTTCAATTTAACTCCATTCAGTACAATATTGGCTGTGAGTTTGCTGTAGATGTTCTCTATCAGTTTAAGAAATGTCCTTTCTATACCAATTTTCTTAAGTGTTCCAATCATGAAGAAATGCTGTATATTCTCAGAAGCTTTTTCTGCATTGATTGAGAGAATCATATGGTCTTTGTTTTTTAATTTGTTTATGTGCTGAATTATACTTATAGATTTACGTATATTGAACCAGCCTTGAGACCTTGGGATAAAACCGACTTGGTCATGATGTATAATTTGTTTGATGTGTTGCTAGATTCTGTTTGTTAGGATCTTGTTGAATATTTTTGCGTCTATATTTGTTAGTGATATTGGTCTATAATTTTCTTTCCTTGTTGGGTCTTTTCCTGGTTTGGGGATCAGGATGATGTTTGCTTCATAAAACGTGTTGGGTTGTCTTCCTTCTTCTACGTTTTGGAACAGGTTGAGTAATATATGTACTACTTCCTCTTTAAATGTTTGGCAGAATTCTGATGTGAAGCCACCTGGTCCCAGGCTTTTCTTTTTAGGGAGGTTCTTTATGGTTGATGCTATTTCAGAACTTGATATGGGCCTGTTCAACATTTCCACTTGATTCTGGCGGAGTCTTGAAAGGTGACATGCTTCCAAGTATTGGTCAATTTCCTTCAGATTTTCATATTTCTGAGAATAAAGTTTTTTGTAATAATCATTAAGAATTTTTTGAATTACTCAGGAGTCTGTTGTTATTTTGTCATTGTCATTTCTGATTAATGAGATTAGAAATTTTACTCTTTTTTTTCTGGTTAGGTTAGCCAAAGGTTTATCCATTTTATCGACCTTTTCAAAAAACCTGACCTTTTCAAAAAACCAACTTTTTGATTTATTGATCTTTTGTATAATTCTTTTGTTTTCAATTTCATTTAATTCTGCTCTAATTTTGGTTATTTATTTTCTTCTACTGGGTTTGGGGTTGGAATGTTCTTATTTTTCCAGTTGCTTGAGATGTCCCATTAAGTTGTTAACTTCTTCAATTCCCATTCTTTTGAGGAAGACTTGCAGTGCTGTAAATTTCCCTCTTAGAACTGCCTTTGAATTATCCCAGAGGTTCTGATAATTCACGTCTTCATTGTCA
>CAUYPK010154556.1:0-40710 GCA_963574355.1 Loris lydekkerianus | reverse complement strand
GCCACTGATTTTGAATTTGCTGTTAACTATTACGCGGCCACGCCCCCCACCCAGGCAAAAAAAGAAACCCTTACCAAAAAAAAAAAAAAAAAAAAAAAAAAAAAAAAAAAAAAAATGATGGGGCTGAACATGATGGCTCATGCCTGTAATCCTAGCACTCTGGGAGGCCGAGGCGGCCAGCCTGAGCTAGAGCTAGACCCCCTGCCTCTTAAAAAAAAAAAAAATAGCTGGGCATTGTGCCAGGCACCTGTAATCCCAGCCGCTTGAGCCCAGGAGTCTGAGGTTTCTGTGAGCTATGACACCATAGCACTCTACCAGGAGCTGAAAGTGAGACTGTCTCAAGAAAAAAAAAAAAAAAAAAAAAGGCGTCCAGGTGCTAACGCCTGTAATCCCAGCACTTGGGAGGCTGAGGTGGGTGGATTGTCTGAGCTCACAGGTTCTCCAGCCTGAGCCAGAGCGAGACCCTAATTCTAAAAAATAGCCAGGCGTTGTGGTGGATGCCTGTAGTCCCAGCTACTCAGGAGGCTGAGGCAAGGGAATCACCTAAGCCCAGGAATCACCTAATCCCAGTTACTTGGGAGGCTAAGGTAAGAGAATAGTTTGAACCCAAGAGTTTGAGGTTGTTGTGAGCTATGAGGTCATGGCACTCTACCAAGGTTGACAAAGTGAGAGTCTGTCTCAAAATAAAAAAAGAAGCATTACCAGGTAGGCACAGTGGTGCATGCCTGTAATCCTAGCATTCTGGGAGGCTGAGGCAGAAAGATTGCTTTTGCTCAGGAGTCCAAGACTAGTCTGAAGAAGAGCAAGACCCCTGTCTCTACGAAAAATAGAAAAAGTAGCCAAAGGTTGTGTCTGGAGCCTGTAGTTCCACCTACTTGGGAAGATGAGGCAGGAGGATCACTTGATCCCAAGAGTTAGAAGTTGCAGTGATCATGATTATGCCACTGTACTCTACTTTGGGTGACAGAGTGAGACTTTGTCTCAAAAAAAAAAAAGCATTCTGAATGCTATAATGACCTAGTTGACCAGACTCCATATTTTCTTCCAAACTATTAACTGACAGATAAATTTGTGAACAATATTTTATTTTATTTTATGACAAATCTCATTCTGCCATCCTGGGTAAAGTGCCGTGGTGTTATTATACCTCACAGCAACCTCAAACTCTGAGGCTCTTGCCTCAGCCTCCTGAGTAGCTGGGATTACAGGCGCCTGCCATGACTCCCGGCTCGTTTTCCTACTTTTAGTAGAGACAGGTTCTCCATCTTGCTTAGGCTTCTGAGTTCAAGCAATCCTCTGGCTTCAGCCTCCCAGAGTACTAGGATTATAGGCATGAGCCATTGCACCCCAGATTTGTGAACAATTTTTTTTTTTTTTAAGATAGAGTCTCACTATGTCGCCTTCAGTAGAGTGCTGTGGCATCACAGCTCACAGTAACCTCAAACTCTTGGGCTTAGTGGCATCACAGCTCACAGTAACCTCAAACTCTTGGGCTTAACCAATTCTCTTGCCTCAGCCTCCCAAGTAGCTGGGACTACAGGTGCCTGCCACAACACCCGGCTGTTTTTTTGTTGCAGTTGTCATTGCTGTTCAGTTGGCCCAGGCCGGGTTCAAACCCACTAGCCCTGGTGTATGTGGCCAGTGCCCTAGCCACCTAGCTACAGGCACTGCCCAACATTCTTTTTTTTTTTTAGAGACAGAGTTTCACTTTATTGCCCATGGTAGAGTGCTGTGGCATCATACAACTCGCAGCAACCTCCAATTCCTGGGCTTAGGTGATTCCCTTGCCTCAGCCTCCCGAGTAGCTGGGACTACAGGCGTCCACCACAACACCCAGCTATTTTTTTTTGTTTTGTTTTGTTTTGTTTTCAGTTTGGCCAGGGCTGGATTTGAACTTGCCACCCTCCGTATAAGGGGCCGGCGCCCTGCCCACTGAGCCACAGGTGCCGCCCAACAATTTTTAATAATTACTACTTTTTCTTAAACACTTACTCTAGCATCTACTTTAATCTTCACAACAACCCTTCCAGGTGGACATTATTATTCCTCCCTTACAAATAGGCACTTGAGGCTCAGAAAGATTAAGTGAGAAGTAGACAAGTCAGCAGTGAACTGGCATTAAAAATCTGGATCTGGGGCGGCGCCTATGGCTCAGTGAGTAGGGCCCCGGCCCCATATGCCGAGGGTGGTGGGTTCAAACCCAGTCCCGGCCAAACTGCAACAAAAAAATAGCCGGGCGTTGTGGTGGGCGCCTGTAGTCCCAGCTACTTGGGAGGCTGAGGCAAGAGAATCGCTTAAGTCCAGGAGCTGGAGGTTGCTGTGAGCTGTGTGATGCCACGGCACTCTACCAAAGGGCCATAAAGTGAGACTCTGTCTCTATAAAAAAAATAAAAAATAAATAAATAAATAAAATAAAAATCTGGATCTCTTTGCCCCAAATCCTGTGCTCTTTAACTTCTACGGACAGGAGGCTTATGCAAAGGTGGTAAATAGAAATTTTTAGTTGCTGAACTAGTTTAATACCATAATCTCAAATATGTTTATAGGATCCACAAACTTCCTTAAATTGCATTTATATCAATGACTCTCATAGGCCTGCAGCAACATATGTGGCAGTCAGAGTAGGCTCAAATAAAGAGCCTTGTCCAGGGGCACAGGTGGGACTCCCTGCCCCAGGCTATGATGGCTAAAGACCTCTTCTGTTATCTGCAGTTGTTCTTTTATCAAGGGAAGTTTTTTGACCTCCACAGACTCTCTAGCGTTCAGGTTCTTTCCAGTCACTGGAGAGAATATGGGTTAAGAAGCTCCTCTCTCTTTGGCGGTGCCTGTGGCTCAAAGGAGTAGGGCACTTGCCCTATATGCCGGAGGTGGTAGGTTCAAACCCAGCCCCGGCCAGAAACTGCAAAAAAAAAAAGAAAGAAAAGAAGAAGCAGCAGCTCCTCTCCTATCTCCCCTTATGCCCTTCCTCAGCAAACTTTGACCTCTTTAGCCTCTTTGCAGGTAAAAAGAGATGGTACTCCCCCCATACACACACACACACAATTCACAAAAGAAGGCACAACAAGGATTTCTGATTCAGGGGGGAAACTACCTCCTTTACACTTGGCTTCTTTTCCATTAAGATTGAAAGTTTCAAATCAATCAGGAGAAAATTGCCCTTGGGACAGTTGAGCAGACATCTTCGCTCAAATCAGGCCCTGAATGCATGTGTCAAAAGCACCTCACACTCTTGTTCATTGCTGGGCAAGTCTCTGGGGTCGCTTCAATTGATTTGGAAGCATTCAGTTAGATCTAACATTCATTGCACACATCTTCTGTGTATTGTAGCTGCCAGGCCAGCCATCTGATTACTATTTTACATTCGTTGGTCCAGTGGGCAAGATGATCTACAAGGTGATAGGGAAAATACTAGGGAATGAAAGACAGAGCTGCTGTACTCCACACTGCAGGATTACTGAGCTGAGATGACTAAAGGCAGTAAAACATCATTTCTTTTCTTCTTTTTTTTTTTTAAGACAGCGTCACACTGGGTTGCCTTCAGTAGAGTACTGTGGCGTCACAGCTCACAGAAACTTCAAACACTTGGGCTTAAGCAATTCTCTTGCCAAGTAGCTGGGACTATAGGTCCCACCACAACGCTTGGCTATTTTTGGTTGCAGTTGTCATTGTCGTTTAGCAGGTCCAGCTGGGCTCGAACCCGCCAGCCTTGGTGTATGTGGGTGTACCCTACTCACTGAGCTACAGGTGCCAAGACTAAAACTTCCCCAGGTTTTAAAAGAATTGTGGAAGGAACTGTCATTGAACAGCTATCACGTGCAGGTGTGTGGTGTACATTACATTGTTAATCTTTGTAACAACTCTACCAGGTAGATGCTATTATTACCTTCATTTATTTACAGGTATAGGTGATATTTTAGGTATAGAAAGTAGAATTTTTAAAACAATAAAAAATGACAGGATGAAGTGGCTCACCCCTGTAATTATAGCACTCTGGGAGGCCAAGGTAGGAGGATTGCTTGAGATCAGGAGTTTGAGAGCAGCCTGAGCAAGAGTGAGACCCTGTCTCTACTAAAAATAGAAAAATCAGACAGCTATGTGGCACACAATTAGAGTCCCAGCTACTCAGAAAGCTAAGGCAAGAGGATTGCTTGAACCCAGTTTGAGGTTTCAGTGAGCTATGAAGATCCTACTGCACTATACTTGGGGGGAGAGAGTAAGACTCTGTCTCTCTCTCTCTTATTATTTTTTTTTCTCAATCTGTTGCCCTGGGTAGAGTGCCATGGCATCATTGTAGTTCACAGCAAACTCAAATCTCTTGGGCTCAGGAGATCCTCTTGCCTTAGCCTCCAGAGTAGTTGGGACTACAATTGCTCACTACAAAAGCCCAGCTAATTTTTCTATTTTTAGTAGAGATGGGGTCTTGTCCTTGCTCAGGCTGGTCTCAAACTCCTGAGCTCAAACAATCCTGCTTTGGCCTCCCAGAGTGCTAGGATTATAGGTGAGAGCCACCATACCTGGCCTGAGACTCTTGTCTCAAAAAAAAAAAAAAAAAGATAAATAGGTTTTATGGGTGGACTGTTGTCTTTATTTAATTTTGATTTCTTTTGAGACAGTCTCACTATGTCACCCTAAATAGAGTGATGCAATATCACAGCTCACAGCAACCTCAAGCTCTTGGGCTCAAGTGATTCTCTTGCCTCAGCCTCCCAAGTAGCTGGGACTACAATGCCCGCCACAATACCCGGCTGTTTTTTGTTGCAGTTTGGCTGGGACCAGTGCCCTACCCACTGAGCCATAGGTACTACCACTGGGCCATTATCTTTAGAACAAATTTCTCTCACAGAAAGTACCTGGGAGGGCAGTTCAGTGGCTATCATTCTCTTACTGATTTGCCCCACTGTTATGTTCTGTGAGAAACTTTAAGTGTGTAGATTTTGTGGTTAGAGAGATACGGATTCAAATCCTGGCTCTCATAGTAGTCAGGAAAACGAACTCACTCTATGTATCTCAAACACAGAGCATGTAATACTACGACTGCTTAGATGATAGAAGAACTGAGAAGTCAAACAGAGGAAAGTTGGGCAACCCAGAGATTAACAAGAGCAGAAAACCACTACCTCTTAGTCTGGAGGCCAACGAAAGGAGATGGAACCAGAAGTGACCAACCCTGTAGGTATCCTACTTTCTCCTGTCCTCCTGCCCCTAATCTTGTGCCAATGGCTCACATTGGCCAAACTCAGCCAAAAGCCACCAGCCATGAGATCCTGGGAAATGCAATCTGCTGGGAGGTAGGATGGCGCCTATAGCTCACTGGCTGGGGCGCCAGTCACTACACCAGAGCTGGCGGGTTCAAATCCAGCCTGGGCCTGCCAAACAACAATGGCAACTACAACCAAAAATTAGCTGTGTGTTGTGGTGGGCACCTATAGTCCCAGCTACCCCCTCACTTGGGAGGCTGAGGCAAGAGAGTCACTTAAGCCCAAGAGTTTGAGGTTACTGGGAGCTGTGACACCACGGCATTCTACCCAGGGTGACAGCTTGAGACTGTCTTAAAAGAAAAAACAAAAGAAAATTATTCCTGTCTCACAGGGCTGTTGTGAAAATTAAATGAGTAGATGCAACAAAATGCTAGCACAGTCCCTGGCTCCTATTATGGAGGCAGCTACAACTAATTTCTCCCTAGATAGGAACACCAAGATTCAGACAGATTACATGATTTGCTCCAAGAAAGAGCTGGGGCACCTGGGAAATCTGTGTGACCTTGAACAAGAAGTCACATCATTTCTTTCTTTCTTTTTTTTTGAGACAGAGTCTCACTCTGTCACCCTCAGTAGAGTGCAATAGCATCACAGCTCACAGCAACCTTAAACACTTGGGCTTAAGCAAATCTCTTGCCTCAGCCTCTCAAGTAGCTGGGACAGGCGCCTGCCACAACGCCGGCTATTTTTTGTTGCAGTTGTCATTGTTATTTAGCAGGCCCAGGCTGGTTTCGAACCGTTAGCCTCTGTGTATGTGGCTGGCGCCTTAGCCGTTTGAGCCACAGGCACCGAGCCCACACCATTTCTTTAATGTCCTCACCCTCCCCACTTCCTCGGTTGCTCAGGGAATTCATTCCTTTGGCAGATACGTGCTGAGCATCTGCTTTGTTCCAGGCAGTATGGGCGCAGGTAAACAAGGCAGACCCATACAGTCCTGCTCTCCTGGATGTTATGCGGTCCGGTGGGAAGAAGGACTATGAACAGAAAGTTAAATAGATCACCACATAGTGACACTGTGATAAGCAAGTGCCTGAAGGAGAAGTGTTCTCTGTGACGGTGGATTGCAGGGGGTCCTGGCCTGGTCTGGGGGAGGTCAAGGATGCTTTCCTGGGATTTCCTGGGACCTGAAGCACTAGTTGCGACCTGTTGAGGAGCCAGGGCCCAATGGGCTGGCAATAGGAGCTCTCTGGAACGCTTAAACATAGCGCTCTCAGCCTCCCCAGGGCCAGGCCAAGATGCTCGCCTCCAAGGGCCTCCTGAAGTCACGGAGGGCCCACGGCCCACGAGGGCTCTGGGCTGCCCAGGCAGGGGCGCCCGCGGAGGCCTGGCCTTCCTGGCACCGCACCGCACCCGGCCGGCGGTCCGACCCAGCCCGGGCTCCCGCGCTTTGCCGGTCCCGCGCCCCCTGCAGCTGCTGATCGTCCGCTAATGCGTATCCAATTTTTGTTGAATTCGGCTCGTGGCTCACGCAGAGAGCGCGGCGGTGGCGCTGCCAGAGCCTCTTAATCCCCTTTGAATCGATCCCGCCACTAATGACATAACCTTCTCCCCTAATTAACTGACAACTGCATTAGGCGGCGCGCCTCCTCAGCACGCCGCCCCCGGCCTCCCCCGCAGTCCAGCTTGCTCCTGCGCAGGGCACGGGGCACAGGCATAGTTACCGCCCGGACTAAAGCCAAGGTCCCGCGCCGCGGCCGAGGTGCGGGCATAGTGCTTCGGGGTTTGGATGCACCTGCCAGCCGCATCACCTCAAAACGCCTTTGCCGTTAGTATGACTTAACATACTTTATCTTACTGATTCATTATAACGACCCAAGAGACAGACAATAGAAATTGAGGCTCGGAGAGGTGGAGGAACATAAGCAATAACCGCGGAAATGCAGCAAGCTACCGGGGCAAGCAGGACGCCCACCCTCCTGAGCCAAGTGGACTCGAAGTGTGTGTTATTCATCCCTACAATACCCTGCAACGTGTAATTTAGACTATATCAAAGGTATTAAATATGAAACACTTCGCCGAGTAACTGGCAGATAATGAGCACTCAATAAATTTGTGTGACTAGATAATTACTGGCAATTATAATTTATATTTATTCTCCTTTGCCTCACCTTTCCTGGAGATACCCCTTTCAGTCAAGTAGTCAAGTTTTGTAACTCCCTTTTAAATTTAATTAATTAATTAATTTAGATAGAGTCTCACTTCCGCGTCCTGGGGCAGAGTGCTGTAGCATCATAGCTCACGGCAACACTTCAAACTCTTGGGCTCAAGGGATCCTCCTGCTCAGCCTCAGAGTAGCCGGGACTACAGGCCTGCACCACAACACCCGGCTAGTTTTTTTTTTTTTTTTGAGACAGAGTCTCAAGCTGTCACCCTGGGTAGAGTGCTGAAACATCATACCTCACAGCAACCTTCAACTCTTGGGCTCAAGCCATCCTCTTGCCTCAGTTTTTCTTTTCTTTCTTTTTTTTTTTTTTTTGTAGAGACAGAGTCTCACTTTATCGCCCTTGGTAGAGTGCCGTGGCGTCACACAGTTCACAGCAACCTCCAACTGCGGGGCTTAGGCGATTCTCTTGCCTCAGCCTCCCGGATATTTTTTTTGTTGCAGTTTGGCCGGGCAGGGCCCGCACCCACCACCCTTGGCATATGGGGCCTGCGCCCTACCCGCTGAGCCACAGGCGCCGCCCAGTTTTTCTATTTTTAGTAGAGATTGGGTCTCACTTTTGCTCAGGCTGGTCTTGAAATTGTGAGCTCAACAATCAATGTAATATGGTTCTTTGTACCCTCAATGAATCCCCAACAATAAAAAAAAAATAATAATGATAATAATAAAAAAGAAATTGTGAGCTCAAGCTATCCATCCACCCTCCTCATCCTCCTAGAGTGCTAGGATTACAGGCATGCGTCACCACACCTGGCCAGTTTTTTCTATTTTTTGTAGAGATGGGTTATTGCTCTTGTTCAGGTTGGTCTGTAACTCCTGAGCTCAAGCAATCCAACTGCCTTGGCCTCCCAGAGTGGTAGGATTACAGGCCTGAGACACCTTAGTGGCCGCTGTAATTCCCTGGACAGCAATGAGAGCAGAGGCACCAGTGTGTGGTCTCTTGCCAAGCACAAACACAGGAGTCCCAAACTTTGTATAATTATATTTATTTATTTATTTTTGAGACAAGGTCTCCCTCTGTTGCTCCAGCTAGAGTGCAGTGGGATCATCATAGCTCACTGTAACCTCAACCTGCTGGCCTTGAGTCACCCTCCAGATTCTGCCTCCCAAAGTGCTAGGATTACAAGTGTAAGCCATGGTACTGGCCTCCAGATTTATTTATTTATTTATTTATTTATTTATTTATTTATTTATTTGGAGACAGTCTTAAGCTGTCACCCTGGGTAGAGTGCCATGGTGTAATAGCTCACAGCAACCTCCAACTCAGGCTCAAGCTATCCTCTTGCCTCAGTTTTTCTATTTTTTAGTAGAGATCTCTATTTTTAGTAGGGGTCTCGCTTTTCGTTCAGGCTGGTCTCGAACTCCTGAGCTTCAAGTAATCCACCCGCCTCGGCCTCTCAGAGTGGTAGCATTACAGGCGTGAGCCACTGCACCCGGCCCTTGGCCTCCAAATTTTGTATAATTTTCAGAGGATCGATTCTCTCTCTCTCTTTCTCACTCTCTTTGCAGGATTTAACCTAATTTTCACTTGTAAAATATAAATGCTATTTTTAGTTCTGTTCAAGATACACTTTCTGGCTGGTCCAAGTACAGTGGTGTTTACAACTAATTGATCAAAACCAGTTACAGATTCCTTTGTTCCTTTTCCACTCCCACTGCTTCACTTGACTAGCCTTAAAAAAACAAAAAGATCCACTTTCTAACCCCTACTACCTTCACCTATGACATACTAAGGGTTTGTGGTAATATTGATCTGGGCAGGACCTTTTCACATGTGTACTGTTACTGAAATGATCTGACTTCTGCTCATTGTTTTACTCTGATTCTCCTTCCACTCTGGTGTTCAATGACTTTATTTTCATGTTTTTATGTTATGTACATTTTTATAAGCTTCCTCCAATGTCCTCTGGGATGAGACAGAATATGAACAAATATATTTTAAAATAAAACAGATGAAATAGCAATTCAAGTATCTAGCCAATTTTCATTAAGTTGAATTGGCATTTAAAGTAAACTGAGGCTTGGAAAGATTCATAAAATTGTTTCAGCGGGCAACCAGACTTCAGGACTGGAAACTCCCTTTCCATGCTTCATCCACTGATTCTTCTTTTCCTCTCCACTTGTTGAGAGTCACCTTCCCACCCACGTTCCTGAGATATCATACTGTCCACTGTCCACTTTCTGCAGGAAAATACTGCATTTGACTTGTCCTTAACATCTAACACTGAAGTAAATATTAGATAAATATATCACCCAGCCAGCCATTATTCCCTCCTCTCTGACAAACTATCAGGTTTTAGATCACTTTTAGCAAAATGGTCTACTACTTTTTAGATCCAGAGACTGAAGCTTAGCAACTTTACTGAATTCATTGTGGTTTCCCTGAGATTCAACCCCGGATTCTTTCTTTCTTTTTGAGATCTTACTCTGTCACCTGGAAGAGTGCTCAGGCATCATAGCTCACAGCAACCTCAAACTCTTTTTTCACCCTCGGTAGAATGCTGTAGTGTCACAGCTCACAGCAACCTCCAACTCTTGGGCTTAAGAGATTTTCTTGCCTCAGCCAACCGAGTAGCTGGGACTACAGGTGCCTGCCACAATGCCCGGCTTTTTTGTTGTTATTGCAGTTGTCACTGCTGTTTTAGCTAGCCAGGGCCAGGTTTGAACCTGCCACCCTCAGCATGTGGGGCCGGCGCCCTACCAATTGAGCCACAGGCACCTCCAAACACCGGGCTAATTTTTAGAGATGGGGGTCTTGCACTTGCTCAGGCTGGTCTCGAACCTGTGAGCTCAGGCAATCCACCCACCTCAACCTCCCAGAGGGCTAAGATTACAGGTGTGAGCCACCACATCTGACAGCAACCTCAAATTCTTGAACTCAAGCCATTCTCTTGCCTCAGCCTCCTGAGGAGCTGAGACTACAGGTGCCTACCACAATATCTGGCTATTTAGTTTAAAGACAGGAGTCTCATCTCTTGCTCAGGCTGGTCTTGAACTCTTGAGCTCAGGCAATCCACCTGCTTTGGCCTCCCAGAAGGCTAGGATTGCAGTCCTGAGTCACCTCACCCAGCCTTCAACCCCAAATTCTTTAGACTACAGTATGCTTTCTTTGACCAACTAAAGGGCTGCATTCCCTAAAACAGTCTTGAAATGTAATTCCTGAGGAATGGAGTGTTTGTATTTGATTTGGGAGTTCATTTCTGGGCTCCTTCACCACAGACCTCCCTCTCTTTCCTTATGGGGGTGGAGGGAGCCAGCCTAAATCAGAAGGTCTTTTTGAGAAGCCACAAGGAGGCTTTGTGACAGAGGCTGTTAAAAGGGCACAGGCAGAATCTGCCTGGGGCAAAGTTGGGAAATGATGCAAGTCTATTAAGTGCTAGGCTTACCCCCACTAGGGGGCCAGGGAGTGGTGAGATCACCTCCCTTCTGACATCCCATTATCTGATACCTATGTGTTTAGCCCCTGAACCTCCTTCCCTTCTTTCCTAAGAAATACACTGCCCATCTCTGCCTCTTGAGCTTCTCTTGTCCTTTGATGCTCTTCTCAAATATTTCCTCCTCCATGAAGCCTCAGTGATGCCCCGAATGCTGAAGTACTTGCTCCCTCTTAGGAGTCTTGGAGGTCTTGCAATATATATGTACTTTCACAATAAGCTCAGAACCTGCTTCAAATTCAATTCCCAGTGATTAGCTTTGTGACCTTGGGCAAGATTTAACCTCTAGACATCTGTTTCTCTGTTTATAAAATGGGAATAATAATGTCTGCCTTTACAGGGTTGTGAGGAAGTTTAAGCTGGATTATAAATTGGCAATAAAGAAAAGATATTAACTAGGTGTGTGTGTGTGTATTCATGGCCTGACTCTCTCCTCTAGGGAAACCTAGAGGGGGAGCGAGGGTTGGGATGGGGAGCTGCTTGGTGTATACAACTCAAAGACAAGTTTTGCTGCGTATATTTTTTAAGACTGTGCAATCATTCTTCATAATTTTTTTCAAATATTGTGGATGCCAGATTGATACCACCACATGGAGGAAATATCATGAAGAGGCTTGGCTTTTAAAAGGCTACATATGTAGGGTGGCACCTGTAGCTCAGTGAGTAGGGCACCGGCCCCATATGCCGAGGGTGGTGGGTTCAAACCCAACCCCGGGCAAACTGCAACAACAACAAAAAAATAGCTGGGCATTGTGGTGGGTGCCTGTGGTCCCAGCTACTCAGGAGGCTGAGGCAAGAGAATCACCTAAGCCCAAGAGCTGGAGGTTGCTTTGAGCTGTGTGACACCATGGCACTCTACCAAGGGCGCCAATGTGAGACTCTGTCTCAAAAAAAAAAAAAAGGATACACATGTGAAACTCTTTTTTTTCTTTTTTTTTTGAGACAGAGTCTCAAGCTGTCATCCTGGGTAGAGTGCTGCGGCATCACAGCTCACAGCAACCTCTAACTCTTGGGCTCGATCAATCCTCTTGACTCAGTCTTTTCTTTTTCTTTTTTTTTGTAGAGACAGTTTCACTGTATTGCCCTCGGTAGAGTGCGGTGTGTCACACAGCACACAGCAACCTCCAACTCCCAGGCCTAAGCGATTTTCTTGCCTCAGCCTCCCGAGACTACAGGCGCCTGCCACACACCCGGCTGTTTTTTTTACTGCAGTTTGGCTGGGGCTGGGTTTGAACACGCCACACTCAGCATATGGGGTCGGCGCCCTACCCACTCAGCCACAGGCGCCACCCTTGACTCAGTTTTTCTATTTTTAGTAAAGATGAGTCTTGCTTTTGCTCAGGCTGATCTCAAACTCGTGAGCTCAAGCAATCTACTCGCCTTGGCCTCTCAGAATGCTAGGATTACAGGTATGAGCCACTGCGCAAGGCCTACATGTAAAGCTCTTAATGCAGTGGTTCATACTTACCAAGTACTCAAATAATAAAGTTCCTTGCTATTCTTTGTCTGCCTTTATAAAACTTGTCTTTATCTCTGTGCCAACCTACCGCCTGCCCTACCCAGCCAACAGTTAAGGGCTCAGCGGGAAGAAACTCAGACCCAACCAGTCTGGGAAGACCAGGCTCTTGAAACAAATGCCTTAACACCAGCTGACCACAGCAATTGGTATCAGGCTCAGCACCAGGAAGAGGCTATTTGCAGGCATCTTTCATGTGGGGGATGGGCTTTCTCATCCTGCTTGTCACTGTTTCCAGCCAGACACAGGGTACTTCATCCTCTCACCCACACACATTGACCTCTGCCCTAGGATGTCATCAAGGAGTCAAAGGCCAAGGAGCTACTCATGGCCAAGCATGCCAAGCCAGAATTCTGTGGACCAGTTCTCTAGAACTGCCTGTTCCACAGAGGCTGGCTTGCACAACAGCAGGCCTGTATTTGGGTGTGTCCTCAGAGGACACCCTTCAGGGAAAGTCGGATGGGGAGACGACTGACAGGAAGACCTGGAAGCATCTCCTCTCACAGAACTCCAGTCACAGCAGACCTCCCAACACTCCCACCCTTTCAGTTTTTGCATTTGCCCATAAAACCCTCTTATCTGATCTCTGGGGTGCCTCTCCCTCATTTCTATCTAAAGTAACCCTACTCTCTTTTAAAGGCCTGACCCAAATAGTTCTCTTCTAGGAAGCCATCCCTGTAACCTGAAAGGGTTCCTTCAGACCTCATCTTGGTCTCTGTTGTAATTTAAGATGTGGGTTCTCACCCCAACACTGGACAAATGCAACATAGATAAGAGACTGTGCCTGGGAATAAGGAGGTTGAGGTTTCATTACTGGATCAGTCACTTGCTAGCCCCTATAATCTTGGACAAGTTGTTTGGTTTTGCTAAGCTTCTTTGTAAAATCAGGAAAATAAAATAGGATAGTTATGAAAATTAAATGAGGTAATGCTCATTACGCCATTAGCATGGTGCCTTACATACATTAAGCTCTCATGTTAGCTATTATCATCTCTGTCTCTCTTCCACCTCCACACCCACCCACAGTATCTCAGATAAGGCTTTGACCAGCTCAATCTCTGAAGGTGGAATTTTATCAAATCAAGTTTCTCGATGGCCCCCGTAGCTCAGTCAGCAGGGTGCAGGCCACATATACCTAGGGCTAAGCAATAATGACAACTGCAACCAAAAAATAGCCAGGGTTTGTGGAAGACACCCGTAGTCCCAGCTACTAGGGAGGCTGAGGCAAGAGAATTGCTTAAACCCAAGAGTTGGAGGTTGCTGTGAGCTGTGATGCCACAGCACTTTACCCTGGGCGACAGCTTGAGACTCTGTCTCAAAAAAAGAAAAAAAAAAAATCAAGTTTCTCAGGTTATAAATATGAAAAAGCTAATAATAATAATAATAATAATAATAATAATAAAAATGAAAAAGCTTCTTCCAGAGAGAAGCAGAGATACTGAAAAGAGATTGAAATTTCTTTCTTTCTTTTCCTTTCTTTTTTTTTTTTTTGAGACAGAGTCTCACTTTATTGCCCTCAGTAGAGCTCTGTGGCATCACAGCTCACAGCAACCTCCAGCTCTTGGGCTTAGGTGATTCCCTTGCCTCAGCCTCCTGGGTAGCTGGGATTACAGGTGCCCACCACAACACCCGGCTATTTTTTTGTTGTTGCTGCAGTTTGGCAGGGGCCATGTTTGAACCTGCCACCCTCGGTATATGGCGCCAGCGCCTGTTCACTGAGCCACAGGCACTGCTCAGACATTGAAATTTCTAAGAACCAGAGATCCCAAGAGAGGAATGAGGGCAAAAACCTATGATTATTGATCACACGGGATATAGAGGGAAAGCTGGAGGGTTATCTGCTAAGGAAATGCTTGAGTTGGTATATGTGCTGCCGAAGCGAGCACTGAAATGCTTGAGTTGGGGAAGAAAAAATCTTTTCTTTTACCCTCTTATTTTCAGTACCTGGAGCCCTTCTAATTAAACTAACAAAAGACAGATAAACAGGAAAAAAGGGCACATAATTTTTTATTAATATTTATATGTATAGGAGGTAACAGAAAAGAAGTGAAATTCGAAGAAGCCATTAGTTACATACCCTTTTAACAAAAGAAATATTTGGGCTTCAAGGGACAGTGAATTGTGGGAAAGTAACTACAAAACATATGGGAGGAACTATTGGAAGATAAGTGCTATTTTAGGAAGGTCTGTTTATGAAAACTCATCTTGGTGTCAATTCATCATTTTTGATGATAAGAGTCACTTTTCTCACTCAGGCACGGGGAGGAAATTTGTGCCCTGCTTTCAGGCAAAGTAGGAGAGGGCAGAGATATCTTCCTGCTTTTGTTGATTCTCCATTGTATTCAGCTCAACATGATCCTTATGCTAACTGGCATATTTGCAGTAGTATATCAGATCCTCTTCACTTTGCCTTCCTCTTCAACTGCCAGGGCCAGAAATCTAGTAAGCCTGACAGTAGCAAAGTCTCCTTCTGTAGCCATAAACAACCTCCACTCAGATCCAGCTCCCAGGGTAGTTCTGAGACCCAGAGGTCCTTCACAGAACCTGGCCTGCATTCCTACATTCCACCCTTTCAGGGAATTCAAGAACGAAACACAGAGATGTTCCTAAGCCTGGCAGGAAGCCACAGAAGAAGCAGAGCTACACCTCAGGTGATTGTTAAAATCTGCCTCAGTTCTCTGACAAAAGTCTGTGGTTCTAGGGTTTCTGCTGAGCGACACGGCCTTCTCTGAGAACTGCCTTCCACTAATAGGTCTGAGATCCTGTAATTAAGTTAGTAGTGTTTGTCCTTATGTTTCTTTTACCCAGTTAATAGGCCTGGGATGGACTCTAGACCCAGAAAGGCCAATTTACAACTGAACCCAGACAATCAAATTTCCTCCCTCCGTGGATTTGCAATTGGGGTGGGAGATCAGGCAGCTACAGTCACTGGGCTTGGCAGGTCATGCAGAGGAGTAGGTCTGCAGAAGGAATGCAGCACATGGCCCAAGATGATCACACCTTCAGGGATGGGGCTCAAGACTGTTTCCTGGCTCACCAGTCTTAGTTTTCCCAATGCCTGACTGAACTCCCTGGGATCAGGTTGCATGACATTCCCTTTTTACTAAGTAATTCCAACGTTTCTGTTACTTGCAGCCCAAAGACCTTTGAATAAGATTCTAACTTCCTCTGCCTTCATAACCTGTTCAATGCGCCTCAGGGTCTGTGCTACAGATCCAAAGCTCTGGCTTCCATCCTGAAGTTCAGACTTTGAAAAGGAAGTTTCTCAGGGGCAGCCAATGGAGGGGGAGTCAGCGGCTATCACCTTACCACTGTTCCAAGGCAGGAAGCAGAATACAGGGTATCTACAGTTCCCCTCCTAGAATTAACAGTAGTAATACCTGCCGTTTACTGAGGGTTCATCCTGTATCAGGCATGATGCTAAGTATCATGAAAATTTCTAGTCCTCCACAACAATCTTGAGATGGTTTTAAATATATTTTTTTACTATTATCTAAATTAAATATATATACCTTTCATTATCTAAATTAAATATATATGTGTGTATATATATCATGCTTATAAGCTTTTATAGTAATAGGAAGCCAAAAAATTGCTAACCAAAACTAGCATAATTAGTAGAATCATTACTTGATATTGTCTATTAGTCTTATGGCTAAAATTAAATTGCTGATATTGCATTTATTAAAAACAAAGTAGGGCCAGGTACAGAGGCTCACACCTGTAATCCTAGCATTCTGGGTGGATTGCCTGAGCTCACGGGTTCGAAACCAGCCTGAGCCAGAATGAGACCTGGTCTCTAAAAATAGCCAGGTGTTGTGGAGGGTACCTGTAGTCCCAGCTACTTGGGAGGCTGAGGCAAGAGGATGGCTTGAGCCCAAGAGTTTGAGGTCGCAGTGAGCTGTGATGCCACAGCACTCTACCAAGGGTGACCAAGTGAGACTCTATCTCAAAAAACAAAACACACAAAAAAACCCTGCTGGCTCAGCACCTGTAGCACAGTGGTTATGGTGCCAGCCACATAGACAGAGGGTGGCGGGTTCCAAACAGCTAAACAACTGCAACCAAAAAATAGCCAGATGTTGTGGCAGGTGCCTGTAGTCCCAGCTACTTGGGAGCCTGAGGCAAAAGACTCGCTTAAGCCCAAGAATTTGACGTTGCTGTGAGCTGTGATGCCACAGTACTCTACCCAGGGTGACATAGTGAGACTCTGTCTCAAAAAAAAAAAACAAACCTGCAACACTTTAAGTTAGGTATTCTATTGGCATCTCCACTGTAGATGAGGGAACAGTGGCTCAGAAAGGTAAAGAGTGTTTCCCAAGGTCAAATAGCTGTTAACAATCAACCAGGATAACTGAAGAGTCTCAACTGCCCAACTTAGAGGTCTAGTTGTCAGAGTCCTGAGCTACCCCTTCTTTAACATGGTGGAACATGAATAGGCAGAGACAGATACTGCCTCTTTTAAAAATACTCAAATCCTGGGACAGGGCAAGTGCTTGTTGAATGATGGGTGAATTTGAAGAGTTTAAAAGATAGTCTGCTCCACCCCAACCGTGGATGGCCTGTAATTCTCCACCTACCAGTATTGCCAGCAGCCCTTCCCACCTCACTGCTCAGAAGTTAGTCTAATGGCATTAACCATCCCAGCCAGCCAGGATACCATTAAAAGCTTTAGTCTAGCCAATACACTCCCACCCAAGGTCTTGGCTCTGGGCCCTGGACTGGAAGAGTGGTCTGGTTGTTTACCAGAAATTTGGACCTTCTTCAGAGAAAAGCATAGATGACCTATTAGTCTAATTCAGGCACTTAGCAAAGAATGACTGTACCATTCACACCCCCAGCCTCAGGCTAATGGAGCCAAGGCAAATGGAGAGGACTTGACTGCTCAGAGATCTTCCTGGAAGGGGAAGAGGAAGGAAGAAAGGTCGATCCACCCGGTGCCCCACTGGAATTTGCAGGGAGGCAGCCTGGCTGAATGTTTTCAGGGGCTGGGCAGGCTATGCAGATATAAAAATATATGTAGAAAGGCTTGCCTATTCCACCCACCACTCTGGAAACTCTGTGCACATGGTACTCACAGTCACCTACCTCATTGCCTTAAAACTTAACTCAGGCCAAGTGAGGTGGCTCATGCCTATAATCCTAGCACTCTGGGAGGCAGAGGCAGGTGGATTGCTTGAGCTCATGAGTTGGAAACCAGCCTGAGCAAAAGCAAAACCCTGTCTCTACTAAAAATAATAATTAAAAAAAAAAAACTGAGGCAAAAAGATTGTTTGAGACCAAGAGTTGGAGGTTGCTGTAAGCTATGATGCCATAGCACTCTACTCAGGGCAACAGCTTGAGACTCTGTCTCAAAAAAAACAAACCCCCAAAACACAAACTTAGGGCGCCCATGTTCAGTGGTTAGGGCACCAGCCACATGCTCAGGGGCTGGTGGGTTCGAACCTGGCCCCAGGCCTGCTAAACAAACAAACAAATAGCCGGGAATTGTGGCAGGCACCTGTAGTCCCAGCTACTTGGGAGGCTGAGGCAAGAGAATTGTTTGAGCCCAGGAGTTTGAGGTTGCTGTGAACCATGATGCTACAGCACTCTACCGAGGATGACAAAGTGAGACTCTGTCTCAATTAAAAAAAAAAAAAAAAAACTTAGAGGGACCACACAGTGGCTCAGGACTAAAATCCTATCACTCTGGGAGGCCACAGCAGGAGGATCACTTGAAGTCAAGAGTTCAAAACCAGCCTGAGCAAAGTGAGTCTCCACCTCTACTAAAAATAAAATTAGTTGGGTGTGGTGGCA
The DNA here is from genome assembly GCA_963574355.1 of Loris lydekkerianus. Taxonomy (NCBI): domain Eukaryota; kingdom Metazoa; phylum Chordata; class Mammalia; order Primates; family Lorisidae; genus Loris; species Loris lydekkerianus. The sequence goes on along the minus strand of CAUYPK010154556.1, from coordinate 22,545 downwards.
TGTGCCTGTTGTCCTAGCTACTTCTGAAGTTGAAGCAGGAGGATTGCTTGAGTTCAGGAGTTTGTGGTGCTGTGAAGTAGGCTGAGGCCATGGTACTTTAGTCTTGGAGACAGAGTAAGATTTTTTCTCGAAAAACAAAAACAACTTAACTCAGAGAAGAATGGGAAGACAACCAAATGTCCATCAATACAGAACTGGTGGTTAAATAAACGATGCATGTATGAATATGCATTCTTACAAGTCCATGTCATGCAGCTGATAAAAATAATGATATAGCTCAATTCTATATGGATGCTAAAAGACATATGTGAATTTCACTTTGACACACAGTGTGTGACCCCACTTACGTAAAATTATACATATCCATAGATTCTTAAGGTCCCAGATGTACAGGGAGCAGTTGGGAAGTTTAAGAGTGGGATTAAAAAATTTCTGCTTTCTTCTTTAGAATTATCTATATTTTGTCCAAATTCTCTATAAAAACCACATTGTATAATTATTAACTTTTTTGAGTTCCTACTGTGTCAGGCACAATGCTTTTGCATAGATTATCTCATTCCTTATGAGGTGGGTTCCATGCTTTTCCATGTTACAGACATGGATAGTGAGGCCCAGAGAAGTTAAGCCCAAGGTCACATAGCTTGTGATTGACAAAGACAAGTGTTGTTGGAAGATTAAATGAATTAATGCACATACATGCACACAGTGCACCATAGTACTTGGCACACAGTAGAGGCTCAATAAATGAGGATTATTATCATAATTATTCTATAGCACTTATCATACTACATTTGCTGTTATTCACCATCTTGTCTGTTTCACTGCTCTGATGCATAAAAGATATGAAAATAAGATCTTAAGGGTTGCACCTGTGGCTCAAGGAGTAGGGCGCCGGCCCCATATACCAGAGGTGGCAGGTTCAAACCCCATCCCGGCCAAAAAAAACTGCAAAATAAGAAAAGAAAAGAAGATCTTAGTTTTGGCTGGGTGCCCATAGCTCAGTGGTTAGGGTGCTGGCCTCATGCACCGGGGCTGGTGGGTTTGAACCCAGCCCAGGCCTATTAAAACAAACAACATAAATAGCTGGGTGCTGTGGTAGGTTCCTGTAGTCCCAGCTACTAGGGAGGCTGAGGCAAGAGAATTGCTTGAGCCCAAGTGTTTGAGGTTGCTGTGAGCTGTGATGCCGCAGCACTCTACCAACAGCAACAAAGTGAGACTCTGTCTCAATAAAAAAGAAAAAAAAAAAAAAGATCTGAGTCTTATTACCTTGGAATCTTTTGTACTCAGCACAGTGTATTGCAGAGCCAAAACTTATTAGGTGCTTATTGAAAGAGTGAATAAATTAATAGACGAATATCCATAGCTCTATAAATGTATTCTTCCAACTACTTTGCATGGGTGGGTGTTTCCTCATCTCAATAGGATTACAAATTACCAATCTCTGCTTCCCTCTGGCCCCCATTATGATCTAGAGCAAGTGCTGAACAAATGCCATGGTTGACAAAGGGCCCCCACCTCAGCTGCTATGGCAGAACCCAGGCAGTATCCCAGAAATAGCTGGAGCTGGGACAGATCTCAGGTCCACAGCCTCACATAAGCTATTTTTCTTCCAATTCCATGTCTAGAATACAGAGGGGCTGTGAGACTTGCCTGAAGTCATATAGCTAGTGGCGGTAGGGTTGCTGTGTCTCTTTATCACCTGGCCTGGGCTCTTCTATCTGTAACGCCCCTTAATTCTGAATAAATTCACAATTTGAGAAAATGGAAAAGGAGTGAGGTCTTAAGTCAAAGTGTTTAATCATGATCCAAGAGGCCAGGGGACTTGGGATAGTAGTAGGAATAAAGAAAAGTCCATGGTTCAGCTCTTAGTGGCCAAATGTTCTGCAGGATCTGGGGCAGAGCAGTGCAGGCAGCAGAGGAGGATAGAAGGGAACAGGAGTGTTGCTCTAGCCCTCCTAATAGTGGGCAGTGTCTTTCTAGGCTGCCTCAGGACACCCGTCCTGCCTACCTAGAAAATACAAGGGAATAACTGATTTGTTAGGCTCTGGGTTATCATAGTAGTCAGGAGGAAAGGATCAGGAGAGAGCTTGGTAGAGCTGGTCACCACCAGAAGATATGACTAAATTGTGGTCACCAAGTCCTAGGGAGGGACAGCATGAATCAGAAGTGAAGGTATGGGTAGAGGGAACAAGAACCCAGCCAATAAGAATCTCTGGAGGTAATGATGCCTACTGTGGCCTCATCTAGGGCTAACTGGATGGACATGCTGGGTGGGGTCAGGGTTGCCACATTTATGCCCCACATGTCCTTTTTGATGCTGTCCTATCTCCAACACTCACAGGCGGCAAGTCTGGCTGGGTATGGTAGAGGGACATAGGGCCCCCAGGGAAGTTGTCTACCAGAAGCTCAGGAGCAGAATCAAGGTAAGTATGCAGGAGAAAAGAGAGGGCAGCCAGGGTAGTGGCCTCAGAGCAGGATTTCTGTTCTGTGGAAGAAATGGAAGAGTCAGTTCAGAAGACCATTTTCACCTTCTTCATTACCCCAACCTCAGTCGAGACTGCCCTCTTCCCCTGAGGTGTACATTGAAGGTGTATGGCTTTCATGATAACAGGGAGGGTAACTCCCTACCCAAGCCTCTTTTCCCCAACTGATCCAGTAAAGGAATGAGGGGTATAAGAGAGGAGGTCCCACCTGGTGTTCCATCACAGCAAAGGTAGAGTCTGCCCAATCCTGGGAGAAGAGTTGGCTGTGAAAACGCATCTTGGCTGCAATGGCCTCCGCTGAGGAGAGGAGAAAAGGCAGTTGGAAGGGCATGGCGGCAGGAGATTTCTCAGGTTCCCAATAAAGGAAAGGGAATGTTAAGGTCCCTGAGATATAGGGGAACAAATGGGTAGGAGGTGGAAATGGGATATTGTCTCATTCTGCTTGATTGTTCCTTGATCTGGAGAGGTCCACACAGGTTGAATAGGCAGTGAAGGGGGTCTCTCAGGGAAAAGGAAGGAAGGCCCAGCTGGGGGGATGGAAGCATATGCTGAGAAAAGAGCTGCTCTATCTGAAGGAGGTGGACAGAACAGGTCTGGGCCACACAATTGACCTTTTCCTTCCCCCTGGATCTAGATGACCCGGCCACAGGTGCTGGGAGCAAGTGGAGCACACTCACTGAGGCAGGGGTTTCGGGAGAAGAACCCTTCCAGCTGTTCACACTCTTCCTGCAGATTGCCACTGCCTCGACAGGTGCAGCTTAAGGCAACACTGGTGTTGACGTTGCTGACAAAGTTGGGGGTCATGACAGTTCCTGTGGGGTGAAGAGGGGAAGGGATTCTCAGGACCTAGGCTAACCCTGACTTCAGCTCCCATCCTCCCCCACCCATCTGAGAACCACACCACCTGGGTTAAGTCTCTAGAGCATTCTTCCCCTCAGGTCTGACTAACCTGTGGCTCCTACACACCCCCTGAGCCTCACCAATCAGCCCCAGGTATGCTCGTAAACATCTGGACTGCTCTGTTGCACAAGTCCCTAGGATGTCCATGGGATGGCAATGGGTCTGGAAATCCACCAGGCGTGACCTGGAAGAAGGGAAATTTCAAGAGTTTTCATTTGGGTCCACTGCAGTTTTTACTCTTGTTGCCCCTTTAGCTTGGCATGCCCATTGTCATGACAAATCCTGCTGGGTCTTCAGAGCTGGCCCAGGGTCTCCTCCTCAGTGAAGCCTCCCCATTACAATTAAATGCACCATTACAGGCCCCACAGCATATCACCCTGAATTTGGGCTCCACTATCTTTAGTTATGAGAGCTCAGGCAACTTCCTTAACCTAGTTCCTAAACCGTAAAACAGAGATGATAGCAGCACTACCTCATGGATTTTTGTTAAGATGAAATAAGAAAATGCTGGCTCAGCACCTGTAGCTCAGTGAGTAGGGTGCAGGCCACATACAACCAAGGAGGCGGGTTCAATCCAGCCTGGACCTGCTAAATAATAATGACAACTGCAACCAAAAAATAGCCAGGTGTTGTGATGGGTGCCTGTAGTCCCAGCTACTCAGGAGGCTGAGGCAAGAGAATCACTTAAGCCCAAGAGTTTGAGATTGCTGTGAGCTGTGACACGACAGCACTCTACCAAGGGCAACATAGTGTGATTCTGTCTCAAAAAAAAAAAGCCAGGTGAGGTGGCATGTGCCTATAGTCTCAGCTACTCTGGAGGCTGAGGTAGGAGGATCACCTGAGCCTAGGCAAGACTTTGTTTCTAAAACAGTAAAAAAAGAGAGAATACATGCATAGCATTTAGCATAGTGGCTGATGCATATTAAGTATTTAATAAATGTTGGATATTGTTATTATTAACACTTATCCTACAATAGCTAAAGCTAGTTTTCTTTGGGTGATATAAGTATTTCGGCAGTTTTCATTACATTTTGCCTTATGTGAGGTTTACTTCTCTATTACTCCCACTCAACTGTGAACTCCTTGAAGGCAAGGACAATATCTTCATCACCTAGCCCTGGACCTATTATGTAATAATAATAACTACTAGCACAATAATAGGTGATAGAGCGAATGGTAAGCTGGCCACAGTGTAATCCTAGCACTTTTATTTTTTTTGACACAGAGTCTTACTCTGTCGCACTGAGTAGAGTGCTGTGGTGTCATAGCTTACAGCAACCTCAAACTCTTGCGCTCAAGCGATCATCTTGCCTCAGCCTCCCAGGTAGCTTGGATTACAGGCACCCCTTATAACACCCAGCTAGTTTTTCTATTTTAAGTAAAGGCAGGGTCTCACTCTTGTTCAAGTTGGTCTTGTAAGCCTGAGCTCAGGCGACCCAGTCTCCCAAAGTGCTAGGATTACAGGCATGAGACACTGTGCCCAGCCAACCCTAGCACTTTGTTTTTTTGTTTTGTTTTTTTTTGTTTTGAGATAGAGTCTTTGTTATGCTTGGTAGAGTGCCATTGCATCATAGCTCACAGCCACCTCAAACTCTTGGGCTCAAGCAATTTTCTTGCCTCAGCTACCCAAGTAGCTGGGACTACAGGTGCCTGCCACAATGCCCAGCTTTTTTTTTTTTTTTTTTGCAGTTTTTAGCCAGGGCAGGGTTTGAACACATCACCTCTGGTATATGGGGCTGGCGTCCTACTCCTTTGAGCCACAGGTGCCACCCAATGCCCAGCTATTTTTAGAGAGGGGTCTCACTCTTGCTCAGGCTGGTCTCGAACTCCTGAGCTCAGGCAATCCACTCACCTTGGTCTTGCAGAGAATCCTAGCACTTTTTTTTTTTTTTTTTTTTTTTTTTTAGAAAGAGTCTCAAGCTTTCACCCTGGGTAGAGTGCTATGGCATCATAGCTCACAGCAACCTCCAGCTCTTGGGCTCAAGTGGACCTCTTACCTCAGTTTTTTGTATTTTTTAGTAGAGATGGACGTCTCACTTTTGCTTGGGCTGGTCTCAAACTCATGAGCTCAGACAATCCACCCACTTTGGCCTCCCAGAGTGCTAGGATTACAGGCATGAGCCACCAGGCCTGGCCAGAATCCTAGCACGTTGGAAGGCCAAAATAGGGGGATGACTTGAGGCCAGGAGTTTGAGACCACTCTGGGCAACACAGGGAGACCTCATTTCTAACAGAATAAAGAAATTAGCCAGTTGTGGTGGCACATGATGTAGTCCCAGCTACTTGGGAAGGTGAAGTAACAGGATTGCTTACACCCAGGAGTTGAAGGCTACAGTGAGCTATGATTATGCCACTGTACTCTAGCCCAGGCAATAGAATGAGACTCTTTCTACACATACAAAAAAGAGAAAAAAGTAAAAAAGAATACAGATTCTAGGCCAGACCCTCTGCATTCCAAATCTAACCTAATAAACCTGACTTACTAGTTGGTTGCTTACTTTCTGGTAAGGTTTCTTCATTTGTAAACTGAAGATTGGGCTAGCATTGTGAGAGGCTGAGGTGGGTAGATTCCTTGAGCTCAGGAGTACAAGACCAGCTTGAGTAAGAGCGAGACCCCTATCTCTACTAAAAATAGGAAAATAAGCCACACGTTGTGGTGGGCACCTGCATTCCCAGCTACTCAGGAGGCTGAGGCTGGAGGATCCCTTGAGCCCAGGAGTTTGAGGTTGCTATGATGTAGGCTAAGGCCATGGCACTCTAGCCAGGGCAACAGAATAAGACTATGTCTCAAAAAATAAAAAAAATAATAAAATAAAATAATAAATTTTAAGGAAAAAAATGCAAATTGAAGATGATAAAAAATATTAATGGCATCTATCTTACAAGGTTGTTATGAGGTTTACATGAGCTAATACATGTTTAGTACTTAAAACAGTATCCAGCCCGTAGTACTCAGTACATGTTAGTATTATGATTGAGAACCCTGACTATGTGATGGTTTACAGATGAGAAAAGTGGTAGTCAGACAGGTTAAGTAATTTGTCCAAGGTTACAAAGAATTAAGTAGTAAAGCCAAGTTGAAACCAAAGTTACTGTCAACAAATGTCACTTGAATGGACCATAACTTCAACTTGGCAAATGTTTAGTCCTGAGAAAGCTGAAAAAGTTAGATCAGAATTTCAGATTTCAGAATATGCATCAAATACTTTACAAATCCTCACGTCCTGGCGGCGCCTGTGGCTCAGTGAGTAGGGCGCCGGCCCCATATGCTGAGGGTGGCAGGTTCAAACCCGGCCCTGGCTGAACTGCAACAAAAAAATAGCCAGGGGTTGTGGCGGGTGCCTGTAGTCCCAGCTACTCGGGAGGCTGAGGCAGGAAAATCGCCTAGGCCCAGGAGTTTGAGGTTGCTGTGAGCTGTGATGCCACAGCACTTTACCAAGGGCTATAAAGTGAGACTCTGTCTCTACAAAAAAAAACAAATCCTCATGTCCTTTGATCTGGTAAAGGCACTAGAAGCGACACAACCTAAGTGATAATTACATTTGTGCATAAAGATGAAAGAGCATGAGGGACATTTATTGTATCATTATTTATGGCAATAAAAAAACAACTAAATATCCAACAATAGAGAAATGGTTAAAGTGTGGGGCATCTATATAATGAAATAATACAATGCAAGACTTAAAAATCAAGTTCTAAAGGACAGTGAATGGAAAAATAAGCACTACCAATTTGTGAAGCACTTACTCTGCACCAGTAAACTAAGCACTCTACATAAATCATGTCATTTAATTCTCATCAGAATCCCATGAGGTCTGCATTATTTCCGTTTTTACAGAGGACTAAACAGAACCTTAGGGTAAGCGATGGAATTTTAGGTCAAGTGTTGTGCTCAAGATTATAGGGACCCTGGAGTTAAAGTCACATCTGTCTGACTTCATAGCCTGTCTTAGCACTACTCCATTTTTCCTCTACAGAAAAATGCCCATGAGATATGTACCATAAGTGAAAAAAAGCAAGATACAGATATATTCCCATAATGCCCACTTTTGTTGTTAAAAAAAAAACAAAAAAAACCGGAAGGACACGTTCCCAAAGTATGGTAGATTATCTTCAGGTGATGGAATTTTGAGGGTTTTGTTGTTGTTTTACTTAAGAGAGAGAGAGAGTCTCAGTTTGTTGCCCTCGGTAGAGTGCTGTACCGTCACAGCTCACAGCAACCTCCAGCTCTTGGGCTTAGGCAATTCTCCTGCCTCAGCCTCCAGAGTAGCTGAGACTACAGGCGCCCACCACAACGCCCGGCTATTTTGTTGTTGTTGTTGTTGTTGTTGTTGTTGTTGCAGTTTGGCCGGAACTGGGTTCGAACCTGTTATCCTCGGTATATGGAACCGACGCCCTACTCACTGAGCCACAGGCGCCGCCCAAGAATTTTGAGTTATTTTTAAAATACATTTTGTGTGTATATTTAATTATTATTTTTATTTTGAGACAGTTTCACTCTGTTGCCCAGGTGCGATGCTCCTAAATAGCTGGGACTACAGGAGCCTGCCACCATTCTGGGCTAATTATCATTATTATTTTTATTATTTTTATTTTTTGTAGAGACAGAGTCTCACTTTACCGCCCTCAGTACAGTGCCATGACGTCACACGGCTCGCAGCAATCTCCAGCTCTTGAGTTTAAGCCACCCTCGGTATTTGGGGCCGGCGACCTACTCACTGAGCCACAGGCGCCGCCCGTGGGCTAATTTTTCTACTTTTTAGTAGAGACATGGTCCCTCTTTTTCTCAGGCTGGTCCCCAACTCCTGAGCTCAAGGAATCCACCTCCCAGGGTGCTAGGATTACAGGCGTGAGCCACTGCGTCCGGCCCATTTTGTCTATTTGCTGCGGTTTTTATTTTTTGAGAAAAGTTTCGTGAAATATTCAAGGTGACTATTTGATGAAGCAGCCTGTGGGCCCACAGTTCCCTGGGGGTTCTGACCCAGCCGGGCAGAGAAAGGCAGTCAGGAAGGAGTGGCGTTGTGTCACGCCCCCGCCCACCCTGCTATCCCCCCCACTCCGCCTCCCGCGCACCTGCACAGCGGGTCCGAGAGGCAGAGGCTCCGCAGCTCCAGGCAGCTGGGGGCCACCGACGGCAGCGCACAGCTGGGGGCGATGGTGTTTTTCCGGCGCTCCCCGCAACCACGGTCTGTGGGCGCGCACGGGCAGAGCAGCATTCCCTGCGCGTGGGGCTCTGCCGCCTTCTCGAAGAAGGTGAGCAGCTGCCTAAGACAGGCTTGGCGCTGGCAGCGGGCCCCAGAGCACGCCTCCCCGTAGGCTTTGCGCAGCCGCTCACACTTTTCATTAAGAGTACACAGAGTAGTGAACTTGAGGCAGAGGTCCGAGTCTGGAGGGAAAAGGGCACCGAGTCACTAGGTCGCCTCCTCCACACGTCTGCAGCCCAGGCGTCCTAGGAACCTCGAAAAAACCATGATTTGACAAGGGGTAGGAGAAAAAGGAGGACTGTTCTGAATATAACCACTCCTAATCCAAGGCTTTCCCTCACAAACTGGGATTCCGAAGCTTTCTCCATCCCACTGCTCATCTTCACTAAGTATATCATCTGAATACATCTAACCGCCATTTATCTGGAACTCAAGTGGCCAGGAAACTCAGATAACAACCTCAATGCCATGCAGTGAAGTCTGATAGTGGAAATCATGACCTAGAGGCCCTGCAACATTCTAAAGCACTTTCTAAATGTCCAAACGAGACATAACCAAATTCTATGCAGGCTTCTAGTGTGGCTGGCACCTGTGTATTCTGTTCAGTTTTAATGTCACCTATTCTTCTTTCATTTACTGATTCATGCACACTCTGTTCTTCATATTCTGAGTTTCAGGAAATTATGGGATTATTTCTATTAACAGAATATTCCAGCAGCCAGGCAATCAACTGGAATAGGTGATTCACTGATTCCTTATAACTAAGAGTTTGTTGTGTAAATCTCAATCTATTTTCTCAAAATACTAACTCTAATATATAAAAATAACTACACAGCAAAGCTCATATCTTTCTCAAAAGAGTGCATGTGTGTGCAGTCTCAATTAAGTCATAGCCTCACTTTCCTGAAAAACATGCATCACAGTCCTTGCCAGACTGATGGCTCCCCACCCTGAGTCACCCCTGTGTGGAGTCACATTCTTTCTCACTATTTTTCCTACCCAATACCTCGTCCATCCCATTAGAATGATTGAAAACAAGCAATTTCCGAGTCTTTAGGGACAAAAAAGCTACTTTCCTAGCTGCCTTGAATGCGGGTAAATACTCCATTTCAGTACATTTTTTTCTGAGACTGCTGCCACTCCCACCATACCCTTTGTTGAGACCCGCCTTTTTAAAGCACAGAGCCCTAATGGTCTCTTTTCAAATGTCTCCCTAATAACTGCTGTTCTCAGATGATGACTCCTATGAGACAGGACCATGTACCACAGCTCAGTCTTCTACCCTGACAGTCTTTAGTCACCTGGCAGGCTAGAAACTCTTCCCCCGTAAGCCTTCCAGGTTGTGTTCCCCACTAGCCACCTTTCCCTTGGAGTCCAGGCCCAGCCCCCCAACCCCCAGCCTAAGCTTGCCCTCCACACCTGGTTTGAGCATGTTCAGTTTGTTGAGATTGATTTTCCAGGGTTTGCTGGTCGCTGTCTCTTCATAGGGGGAGATGTCAAGCTCATAGTCACCTAGAGACAAGATGGGAAGCACCAGCATGCTGAGAGCCAGGCAACAGGAAGGGCTGAAGTTGCTGGGTCAGACCTCAAAGCCCTATGGAGAAAAGGAAAAGGCACAGCCTCTCCCAAACTAGCTGCCAGCTGTGCAGAGATGAGAGAAATGCAGGGCCATAAAGGTGTAGGTTGGGCTCCACAAATAAGTTGGTAAGAATAATAAAAGCTACCATTTGTTGAGCATATCGTGTGCTAAGCACTAAGGTATAAGTGACATATATATACAACTCATTCCATCCTCCTAAAAACCTTTCAGTAGGTAAGAAGAAATAGAGGATGACAAAGGTTAAATATCTTGCTCAGGCTCAATTAAGCTAAGAAGTGGAGCTGGAATTTGAAATCAGGACTATCTGATATCAGAGTCTGCTTCTAACTGCTGGACATATGACCTGTGGGTACAAAATCAGGCAAGGGGACTCTGACTTGTTTTCTCTTGCTATTAGGAAAGGGAAAGTGGTGGACTCCCTGTTCAGGCCCAGCTGCTTGGCTGTGGAGATGCATGGTATACAGAAGAAATAGAAGTGAGACCAGGTACTGAATTGAACCTGACTGAGAAAAACAGAAGAAAAAGACACAATGATCTTGAAGCAAAAACATCTCACTCAGTCACCCCCATGGGGCTCTGCACTGCTTAAAGGTACTTATTAGGTCTTATAAAATAGCTGTATAGGGCCAGGTGTGGTGGCTCATGCCTGTAATCCTGGCTCTCTGATAGGTGGGTGGATTGCGTGAGTTCACAAGACCAGAGTGAGCCCTCATCTGAGGTTAGCCAGAGTGAGACCTCATCTCTAAAAATAGCCATGTGTTGTGGATGGTGCCTGTAGTCCCAGCTACTTGGGAGGCTATGGCAAGAGAATCACTTGAGCCCAAGAGTTTGAGATTGTTGTGAGCTATGATGCTACGGCACTCTACCAAGGGTGATAAAAAAAAAAAAAAAAAAAATAGCTGTATAGGCTGGGTGAGGTGGCTCACGCCTGTAATCCTAGCATTCTGGAAAGTGGATTGCTTGAGCTGAGGAGTTTGAAAGCAGCCTGAGCAAGAGAGAGACCCTGTCTTTACGAAAAGTAGAAAAAACTAGCAGTTATTGTGGGCACCTGTAGTCCTAGCTACTTGGGAGGCTGAGGCAAGAGGAGCTCTTGAGCCCAAGAGCTTCAGGTTGCTATAAGCCATGATGATGCAATGGCACTCTACCCAGGGCAGCAGAAACCAGGGTGGCAGAAACCAGAGCGACAGAGGGAGACTGTCTCAAAAAAAAAAAAAAAACCTGAAAACTTTATAGTTTATATAAGAAGTAGAGTCTCTTGGCTCGGTGCCCATAGCTCAGTGGTTAAGGGTGTTGGCCACATGCACCGGGGCTGATGGGTTCAAACACGGCCCCAGCCTGCTAAACAACAATGACAACAATAACAACAACAAAAACAGCCAGGCGTTGTGGTGAGTGCCTGTAGTCCTAGCTACTTGGGAGGCTGAGGCAAGAGAATCATTTAAGCCCAAGAGTTTGAGGTTGCTGTGAGCTGTGACGCCAAAGCACTCTACTGAGGGTGACATAACAAGACTGTCTAAAAAAACCAAAAAAAACAAAAACAAAAACAAACGTAGGGTTTCTAGCCAGGTGGTGGCTCATGCCTATAATCCTAGCACTCTGGGAGGCTGAGGAGGGTGGATTGCTTGAGCTCACGAGTTCGAGACCAGCCTGAGCAAAAGTGAGACACCCCTCTCTACTAAAATAGAAAAACTGAGGCAAGAGGATCGCTTGAGTCAAGAGTTGGAGGTTGCTGTAAGCTATGACGCCATGGCACTCTACCCAGGGCAACAGCTTGAGACTCAGTCTCAAAAAAAAAGAAGTAGGGGCTCAGTAATGTTGTTTAATAAATCTTGTTGGAAGAGAGAGGTGAGTGAGCTAAACTTTCAGGGATATCTCCCAATAAACTTTTGTAAATGTATCTCTAGGAGAGGAGAAATATGGATAATGTTAGGCAAACAGGAGAGGATAGGCTAACAATTGGGAAGACCTAGGAGTCCCCACAGTAAAAGTAGAGAGGTGAGAGGATTTGAAAAAGAGAAATAATTAGGACGGGGAGTAGAAAGCAGGGAACCAGGAGTGTGGTAAGCTGTATTATTGTTTCCAAGTATTTGCTACCTGCCATGTGGGCCATGTGACTTTCACTCCTACTCTGAGAGGCATACACTTCCCCACCCTACTGATGGTAGGCATGGCCATGTGACTTGCTCTGGCCTGTGGATTGTGAGCTGAGTGATATAAATCACATCTGAGCAGATGCTTTAAGAACACTTACATGGACTTGGTGCCTATAGCTCAGCAGCTAAGATGCCAGCCATATACACAGGAGCTGGCAAGTTTGAACCTAGCCTGGGCCTGCCAAACAATAATGACAACTACAACCAAAAAATAGCCAGCTGTTGTGGCGGGTGCCTGTTGTCCCAGTTATTTGGGAGGCTGAGGCAAGAAAATCACTTAAGCCCAATAGTTGGAAGTTGCTGTGAGCTGTGACATCACGAAACTCTACTGAGGATGACATAGACTCTGTCTCAAAAAAAAGAAAAAAAGGAAAGAAGGAGAAACAAAAAAAAGAACACTCACGTGGTTCTGCTCTTACTCTTTTCCTTCTACCAGCATGGGTCCTCAGAAGAAGACAAATAGAAAAGAGACAGATGGCTTGGCGCCCGTGGCTCAAGCAGCTAAGGTGCCAGCCACATACACCTGAGCTGGCAGGTTCAAATCCAGCCCGGGCCCACCAAACAACAATGACAGCTGCAACCAAAAAATAGCTGGACATTGTGGCGGGTGCCTATAGTCCCAGCTACTTGGGAGGCTAAGGCAGGAGAATCGCTTGAGCCCAGGAGTTGGAGGTTGCTGTGAGCTGTAATGCCATGGCATTCTACCCAGGGTGACAGCTTGAGGTTCTGTCTCAAAAGAAAAAAAAGGGCAGCGCCTGTGGCTCAAAGGAGTAGGGCAGCACCAGCCCCATATGCCAGAGGTGGCGGGTTCAATTCCAGCCCCTGCCAAAAACTGCAAAATAAATAAATAAATAAGAAAGAAAAAAAGGGCGGTACCTGTAGCTCAGTGAGTAGGGCAATGGCCCCATATACCAAGGGTGGTAGGTTCAAACCCAGCCCCAGCCAAACTGCAACAAAAAATAGCTGGGCATTGTGGCGGGCGCCTGTAGTTCCAGCTACTTGGGAGGCTGAGGCAAGAGAATCACCTAAGCCCAAGAGCTGGAGGTTGCTGTGAGGTATGATGCTACGGCACCCTACTGAGGGCAGCAAAGTGAAACTCTTGTCTCTTAAAAAAAAAAAAAAAAAGAAAGAAAGAAAGAAAAAAAGAAAGAAAAGAGACAGAGCCAACTCATGGAGGCCTGTATTAGATGTGTAACATGAGCAAGGGATACATTTTTATAGTTGAAATCCAGAAATTTAGGGATTGCTTGGTTGTTACTGCAGCATAACCTAGCAAATTCTTACTACAAATACAATTAGTACCTAGAAGTAGAGTGCTACGGTAATAAAAAGACCTAATATGTGTGGCATTAGCTTTAGTACTGGGCCGGGGGTGGTGAAGAAACTGTTACTGGGTGCTGGAAAGATGGCAGGCCTTATTATGCAGTGGCAAAGCATTTGGTAAAATTGTTGCTTGCATAACTTAGAAGGAAGATGAAACGCTGAATGAACTTGTGCTGTAAGGGGAAGAAACTGAGAAGGTGGTTACTAGTATGTTTTGATGCCATTGGCTGCATTTGGCAAGGTACTACACAAAAGATATAAGTTCAGGAAAGAACTGGCCAGTTCACAAGGAGAGTGGAAATGCAAAAAAGGATCTAGAAATTTCAGGACTTGCAAGATTAAGAAGTGCAGCTGTTTATCATATTCAAAAGGTAAAAGATAAAAACGAAAAATGCTTTGAATGATATGTTTCATTACAATTCAGCCTTGGAAAAAGAGCAAATCAAGTATGTGAATATAATGCCATTTGTGGAGCTCTCTTAATTGATTTAAGATGGTACCCAATAAATCCTGCCAGTTGGACAAATGTATTCAGGAAAAAAAACTAAAGTAGTAGCTCTTCCACAGAAGCCTGATAAGGGAAAGGTACTTCTAATTAGGTCTGGAAAAAGATGTATGTCTTGCACTGGGAAAGGCTACTGGATCCCGAGATAATAGAAACCAAAGATATAAGAAGCAATTATGTATTCAGAGTGTTGTGCTGTTAAGAACTACCAGCCTGGATTAAAAGAGACTGTAACTATGTGAGACTTAAAACGTTCCCACATTTCTCAGGCAGGAAGCAGGCTGAGACTGCTGCTCAGTTCCCAAAGAGGTTGTGGTCCCCAGTGCCCTTTTCAAATGTGCCCGGAGAGAATAATGGAAAAAGAAGGACCTCACAGAAGGCTGGGCCAAAAGCCCTGGCAACATGGAAACTAGGCAACTACTCCTACAGAGCAAAAAACGGGCTGTATTCATTTATTTATCTATTTATTTAGACAGAGTCTCACTCTGTCATCTTGGGTAGAGTGCTATGGCATCCTCATAGCTCACAGCAACCTCAAACTTTTGGGCTTAAGCAATTCTTCTTGCCTTGGCCTCTCAAGTAGCTGGGACTATAGGCGCCAACCACAACGCCCAGGTATTTGTTGTTGTTGTAGTTGTCATTGTTATTTAGCAGACCCTGGCTAGGTTCAAACCCACCAGCTCTGGTGTATGTGGCCAGTGCCATAACCACTGAGCTACAGGCGCCAAGTCAACGCCTGGCTGTTTTTAAAGGTGAGGTCTCACTCTGGCTCAGGCTGGTCTCCAACTTGTGAACTCAGGCAATCCACCTACCTCGGCCTCCCAGAGTGCTCGGATTACAGGCATGAGCCATGGTGCCTAGCCCAAACATGACCTTATCAAAGAACAACCCCCTTTCCCAGGGATTTGCAACATTTGTCTAGCAGGATTTCCAAATTGCTATGAATCAATGTCTGCTGCGTGCCTCCCATTCCTTCCCTTACTAAGAGTGTTTACTGTGGTTATCCTGTTTCATTTGTATGCTGAGTATGTAGAGGAGGCAGATGACTTGTCTTTTTAGTTTGTAGGTTTCTAGATCAAGAGGAGCCACGTCCAGACCCAGTATAGAAACTATCAAGAGATCCTAGATTTGAAAGCCTGAAGTCATGTTTGGGTAGAACTTTTAGGGCATCTCCCCTGGAAAGTGGGAGGTTATATTTTACTTGTGGAGGAAAAGAAAATGAATATTTTGACCAAGTGGTATCATATGGTAGGTTATATTATTGTTTCCTGCGACTCTTTGCCCTCTCTGTAAGATTGAATAACCTCACTTGTTACCATGTGGTTTTCCTTTTTTTTTCTTTTCTTTTTTTTTTGTTTGTTTTTGAGACAGTCTCACTCTGTCGCCCTGGGTAGACTGACATGGCATCATAGCTCACAGTAACATCAAACTCCTAGGTTCAAGTGATCCTCCCACCTCAGCCTCCCAAATAGCTGGAACTATAGGCACCTGCCACAATGCTAGGCTAGTTTTTCTCTTTTTAGTAGAGACAGGATCTTGCTCTTGCTTAGGCTGGTTTTGAACTCCTGAGCTCGAGCAATCTACCCCCCTCAGCCTCCCAAAATGCTGGGATTATAAGCATGAGCCACCAGCCCAACTGACCAGGTGATTTTCAATATCTCCCTGTGGGAGAGCATCCCCACCCGTGATGTCAGGCTTAGCTATGTGATTTTCTCTGTCAGTAGAATGTAAACTGTAGTGTATTTAAGATTTGAGTGGAAGCTTTAAAAAATATCAAATGGCCGGGCCAGGTGGCTCGCACCTGTAATCCCAGCACTCTGAGAGGCCGAGGCAGGTGGTTTGCTGGAGCTCAGGAGTTTGAGACCAGCTTGAGCAAGAGCGAGATCCCATCTCTAAAAACTAGCCTGGTGCACCTTTCATTGACCTGCTTTCTTTATATGTGAGCAGTATTATTTCTTATGCGCTATACAAATAGTTGAAGGTTAATTAGCAGTATAACTGTTAAGTAGTAATGCTGCCAGTCTCCTTCAGACAAGAAACTTTATAGAAAGTGGTTAAATGTATTAGGTAAATAGCAGGTCTTTATCTACAAAAGATGTGACCATTTGGGTTTTCTGTTTTAGGAAACTAGGATTTTAAAAGATACGTTTGAAGGGTAGTATAATCCATGTATGATGGTTCAGAGCAGACTTTGGAGTTGATAGCCTGGAATTCTAATTCCAGCTTCAGTAATGCTCTGATTCTCTGAGCTTCAGTTTTTTTTCTTGGGATAAAATGGGCATGAATTCTGCTTGCCATGACTGTCATGACATTGCATATAAAAAGTGCTAAGTAAATAGTGGCTGTTATTAACCCTGTGTTTAAAAAAAAATAGCCTGGCATCGGGTGGTGCCTGTGGCTCAAAGGAATAGGACGCCGGCCCCATATGTGGTGGGTTCAAACCCAGCCCTGGCCAAAACTGAAACAAACAAACAAACAAACAAAAAAACAACCAACTAGCCCTGTGTTGTGGCAGGTGCCTAAAGTCCCATCTACTCGGGAGGCTGAGACAAGAGAATCCCTCGAGCCCAGAAGTTTGAGGTTGCTGTGAGCTATGACACCATAGCACTCAACCCCAGGACGACTGAGTGAGACTCTGTCTCTAAGAAAAAAAAATCAAATGGTTCTATCAATGCTTATTTCCTTCTGCCATGAGAAAGGAAAATTCTAGGGAAATGCTACACCTTTTTCTGGGATCCCAGAATGAAGAAGACATACAAAACAGCCAAGAAAGTACACAAGAAAGAACTAAACCTTGGTATTGCAAGTCACTGTTTGGTTACCACCACATAATCCAGCCAAAGCTGACTCATCAAAAGAGGAGTCTATGGAAAGAATCAGAGGAAGCTCCTCTCTTTGGCTCTTTCTGTGCCTTCTCTCTCGTATGATCTCCTGTCTGCTTAATGAGTATCTTTTCTGTTAAAAACTGGACCAAGATGCTACCTCCCAGTCTCTATGAACTTGTGGATTACATGGACTTTGGAGCCTGTTTATAGGTTAAGACTCTTTTCCCCACCTCTTCTCCAAACCCTTATATTCCAGGAGCTCCTCAGACTGGGCCTCGGCCTGGTCAGAGCTCTGCCAAGTGGAAGCTACCTACTGCCAAACAAAGGGGGAAGTAGGGAGAAGAGAGGGAAGTTGTTGGGGGCCCGAAAGGATACCATCAACTCCTCCCTCCACTTCTCACTAATGTCAAATGGCTCATTATTATACCCATGTGGCCTATATCCTGTAGGATTACAAAATAATCCCCAAGGGCCATCTTCCCTAGTTTAGTTCACTCTGGCCTCACCAAGGTTGTGGGCACGGTGAACGGTCCAATAGATATTCAGGCAGGTAGCTTGGTTCTTCATGCGACGGTGGCATGTGCAGCCTTTCAGAGAGCTGTTCCTGAGTTGCTGTGCTGCCTCTAGGCAGTCTGCAGGGACTGAAGGCTCCTCTGAGGGCAGTGGGGTGCTTATACTAGAAGTGCAGGAATCCAGGTGGTGATAGGCCATGTTGCATGTGGGATCAGCCTGGCACTTCCTCCTGGCCTGGATACAGCTGTTCAGGAGCCGGCCCTCTGTGGGAAGGGGTTCTCCTGTAGAAGGAGCAACCAGGTGAGGCTCACATAAGTTCAGAGTAGCTGCCTGGGAGTACCAAATCATAAAGTACAGTGGAAAGGTATTCCTGATATAACCTTCAGAAAGTCTTAGGGTGGCACAAAAGGCCTTTAGGAATAAGTATGGAAAGAAAGAAGCCCAGCAGGACAGGGCAATCTGCAGCCATCACAACCTGGGCAGAATAGATAAGGCCCACGAAGAGATGGGTGTTTAAAGAGAGGCTGCTCAGCAGAGCAGGAGGCAGAGGAGAAAGGCTGGGTAAAGCTAAGCCTGATGATCCCACGAGGGACAGGATGCTGGACAGAACTATGTCCTGGGCAGGGCTAGCTTCATTACCAGGGAGTTGAGGATGGGCAAAGGAGTGCTAAATGAGAGTAACAACTTTGAGTCTTCCATTAAAAATAATTTTAAAATACCTTACGTGGGAACTGTTGCAATTGCTAGAAGAGTAGAAAGGGCTGACTCTCTGACTCTGTCTCTCACTCAGAAACACTAAGGTGGGATATATCCCACACCTGGAGGAAGTCCCTGCATCCTAGGATTTGGGGTCTCCAACATGGGATAGTAGAACATCCTTCAAAGGAAAAATTCTAGGAGTCATTCTTAATTCTTTGCTTTCTTTTGTATTATATAGTGGGGCTTTTTGTTTGTTTGTTTGGGGTTTTTTTTAATAGTTTTTGGCCGGGGATTGGTTTGAACCCACCACCTCTAGTATATGGGGCCAGCGCCCTACTCCTTTGAGCCACAGGTGCCACCCTCTTTTGTATTATATGTTTAATCCAACAGGTCCTGTCAAGTCCTCAACATTATCTGAAATCTGTCCACATTTTTCCCATGTCTGTTATAACCTCCTTAGCTCAAGCCACCATCCACTCTCTCCCGCCAAGGCTCCTTACTGGTCTCCCTGAATCCATCTTCTAAACCCATTCTCCTATACCACTCAGATTCAGATTCCTTTTTTTTTTTTTGAGACAAGAGTCTCACTATGTCGCCCTCAGTAGAGTGCTGTCACGTCACAGCTCATAGGAACCTCAAACTGTTAAGGCTTACACGATTCTCTTGCCTCAGCCTCCCAAGTAGCAAGGACTACAGGCGCCTGCCACAACACCTGGCTATTTTTAGAGACAGGGTCTCACTCTTGCTCAGGCTGGTCTCAAACCTGTGAGCTGTGAGCTCAGGTAATCCACTAGCCTCAGCCTCTCACGTGCTGGGATTACAGGCGTGAGCCACCACGCTTGGCCTATGCCACATTTAAAAAATCTATTCATTGATTAATGGACATTTGAGTTGTTTCTACCTTCTGGTTATTATAAACAGCACTTCATCCTAGCACTCTGGGAGGCCGAGGCTGGTGGATTGCCTGCACTCACAGGTTCGGGACCAACCTGAGCCAGAGCATGGCCTCGTCTCTAAAAATAAATAGCTGGGTGTTATGGCAGATGCTTGTAGTACCAGCTACTTGGGAAGCTAAGGCAAGAGAATTTCTTGAGCCCAAGATTTGAGGTTGCTGTGAGCTATGATACCACAGTACTAAGGGTGACACAGTGAAACTCTGTCTCAAAAAAATAAAAAAAGGGTGGTGCCTGTGGCTCAGTGAATAGGGGGCCAGCACCATATGCTGAGGGTGGTGAGCTCAAACCCAACCCCGGCCAAACTGCAACAATAAAAAAAATATATATATATAGCACCTTTGTGGGCAGCTCCTGTGGCTCGGTAGGTAGGGCGCCAGCCCCATACTGAGGGTGGTGGGTTCAAGCCTGGCCCTGGCCAAACTGCAATAAAAAAATAGCTGGGCATTATGGAGGGTGCCTGTACTCCTAGCTACTCAGGCTGAGACAAGAGAATCGCCTAAGCCCAGGAGTTGGAGGTTACTCTGAGTTGTGATATCACGGCACTCTACCGAGGGCAATAAAGTGAGATTCTGTCTCTCAAAAAAAAAAAAAAAAAGCACTTCTGTGAATGTTCATCTACAAGTACTCATTTGAATACCTGTTTTTGATTATTTTGAGTATATACCTGGGAGGCGAATTGCCAGGTTATGTGGTAATTCTATGATTAACTTTTTGAGGAGCTGCCAAACTGTTTTCTACAGTAGTTACACCATTTTACATTCCTACCAGCAATGTATATAGATTTCACTTCCTCCATCCTTGCCAACCCTTGTTATTTTCCAGTCTTTCTACTATTTAACTTTTTTATTTATTTATTTTTTGAGACAGAGTCTCTCTCTGTTGCACTGGGTAGACTGCCTTGGTGTCATAGCTCAAAGCAACTTCAAATTCTTGCTTGGGCATGAGTAGTCCTCTTGCCTCAGCCTCCCTAGTAGTTGGGACTACAGATGCCCGTCACAATGCCTAGCTAATTTTTCTGTTGCTTTTTTTTTTCCAGTAGGGGGGGGGGTCTCACTCTTGCTCAGCTGGTCTTCAACTCCTAAGCAAGCTGAAGCAATCCACCCACCTTGGCCTCCCAGAGTGCTAAGATTATAGGAGTGAGCCACCATGCCCAGACTTTTTTTTTTTTTTTTAATTATAGGCATCCGTGTGAGTATAAAGTGGTATCTCATTGTGGTTTTCACTTGCATTTCCCTAATGACTAAGGATGTTGAATATATATTTTAATGTGTTTGTTAGCCACTTGTTCATCTTCCTTGGTATTAACTTTTTATTGAAGTATACAGAAAAGTACATGAATCAAAAATGCATAGCTTGGCTCAGCACCTGTGGCTTAAGTGGCTGAGGCACCAGCCACATACACCTGAGCTGGTGGGTTCAAATCCAGCCGGGACCCGCCAAACAACAATGATGGCTGCAACCAAAAAATAGCCGGGCGTTGTGGTGGGTGCCTGTAGTCCCAGCTACTTGGGAGGCGGAAGCAGAATTGCTTGAGCCCAGGAGTTGGAGGTTGCTGTGAGCTGTGATGCCACGGTGCTCTACCCAGGGCAATAGCTTGAGGCTCTGTCTCAAAAAAAAAAAAAAAAAAAAGAAATGCATAGCTTGGCTTGGTGCCCATAGCTCGGTTGTTAGGGAGCCAGCCACACGCACCAGGGCTGGTGGGTTCAAACCCAGCCCAGGCCTGCTAAACAACAGTGACAACAACAACAAAAATGGCTGGGTGCTGTGGCGGGTGCCTATAGTCCCAGCTACTTGGGAGGCTGAGGCAAGAAAATCTCTTAAGCCAAAGAATTTGAAGTTCCTGTGAGCTGTGACACTACAGTATTCTTTTGAGGACGACATAGTGAAACTCTGGTTCAAAAAGAAAAAAATGCATAGCTTGGTGGGGCATGGTGGCTCCTTTCTGTAATCCTTTAATTTGGTTTTTGTTTTTTTTTAAGCAGGCCCTGGCTGGGTTCAAACCCATCAGTCCCAGTGCATGTGGGCTAACAACTGAGCTACGAGCATCCAGCCATCATTTCTGTAATCCTAGCACTTTGGGAGGCTGAGGTGGGAGGATCATTTGAGGTTAAGAGTTCAAAACCTGAGCAAGAGTAAGACCCTGTCTCTACTGAAAATAGAAAAATTAACTGGGCATGGTGGGAGGCACCTGTAGTACCAGCTATTCCAGAGGATGAGGCAAGAGGATCACTTGACTGAGAGTTTGAGGTTGCTGTGAGCTATGTTGAGGCCATAATACTCTAGTCTATCTCAATGAACTTCATAAATTGAATACACCTGTGTAACCAGAATCCAGAAAAAGGTACAGAACATTACCAGTAACCCAGAAGCTCTCCTCCAGTCACTGTTTTCCCAAGGAAACCAGGAAAACTAATCTATTAAAGATTAGTTTTACCTGTTTTTTAATCCTACTACAACATGTGCTTTTGTATCTTGGTGTCTTTTGCTCAATTTTGTTTATGAAATTCACCTATACTGTTAAGTGTAGTTGTATATAGCTTATTTTCATTGTTATTTTCTGTTTTCCTTTTTTTTTTTCAGACAGAGTCTTACTTTGTCACCCTGTAGCTGGGACTACAGGCACTCGCCACAACGACCAGCTATTTTTGTTTTTATTTATTTATTCATTTTTTGAGACAGAGTCTCACTTTGTCACCCTCAGTACAGTGCTGTGGTGTCACAGCTCACAGCAAGCTCAAACTCTTGGGCTTAAGAGATTCTTTTACCTCAGCCTCCCAAGTAGCTGGGACTACTGGCACCTACCACAATGCCCGGCTATTTTTTTGGATGTGGGTTTCACTCTTGTGCTGGCTGGTCTCGAACATATGAGCTCAGGCAATCCACCCTTCTGGGCCTCCCAAGTGCTGGGATTATAGGCATGAGCCACCACACCAGACCTTTTTTTTTTTTTTTTTTTTTTTTTGATAAAAGGTAGAGTGCCCTAGCATCACAGCTCACACAAACCTCACTCTTGAGTTCAAGTGATTCTCTTGCCTCAGCCTCTGGAGTAGCTGGGACTACAGGCACCTGCCACAATGCCCGGCTATTTTTAGAGATATAGTTTCACTCTTGCTCAGGCTGGTTTTGAACTAGTCAGCTCAGGTGATCCACCCATGCCTCAGCATCCTAATGTGCTAGGATTACAGATGTGAGCCACCGTTCCTGGCCACAAATAATATTTTAATGCAATATTTTTAGAAGTTAGGTGGCACCTATGACTCAGTGGGTAGGACACAGGTACCATATACCTTTGGCAGGTTCAAACCCATCCTGGCCAAACTGCAACAAAAAAAATAGCTGGGCGTTGTGGCTGGTGCCTGTAGTCCCAGCTACTCAGGAGGCTGA